>PVLC010001942.1:0-127345 GCA_004027655.1 Graphiurus murinus
TCCCCTATTAAAATGCCACATGTGCACACATATACATATAGTACAAAATTCTAAGAAATATAATGCTCTCAGAATAAAGTGCTACCACTGCTCCCAGCTAAAATCATCTCCTCTTCCAAATACAAGGAAAAAACCTTGAATTGTAAGGAAAATGACAGCATTGCCTGCCAGCACAAGGCCACAGGCTCCCCATTTGATCTGAAACACAAGAAAAGAAAGATTAAATCCTTACTTACTTTCTTTATATTGTACACTTTGCAAATCTTTGTCACTCTCTGTATTAGAAACGTCCAATGAAATATTACACAAAGCTGCTAAAAGGCTTAATAATGTAAGAGAAGGAGAACAGTGAAATATTCAGTAATTAGTCTAAGTGCTTCTGTGATGCTTGTTAATTAAGTCTAGTATCATCCTTAACGTTTTCCCTGTTGCAAATATTTCTCTACTTGTTCTTACTTGACCATGATTGCCTTAAGCAAAATATATGTAGCATGATTATGAATGTTTCAATTATAATATTGGGCACTGAAAATTCTGCACGATCAACTTCTTTCATGCAAAACAGGAACTGGAAAATTATGGATGTGTTTGCTTCTTTTCTAGACAAGAAAAAGAGATGTTAAATAATAATCTGCATTCAAATGAAGGCTGCTTTCCAGTTTGGTAGAGGTTTGAGAGGCACAGCTGGGGGGTGAGAGTACCCTCTAGTGGGCATTTTGTGCTTCAGTTTAACCATAGAAACATCAATGAAAGTTTCTTCCCAAAATGTGATGGCAGCGTAGAAAGGGAAAAATATAAATATTTAGAGCAAAACTTAAGAAGGGCTAATTTGAGGCACAAGAAGAATAAGTTCATGATAATCTTGCATTCAAAAACCTTCAGTGCAGCCAGGTGTGGTGGTGTATGCCTGTAATCCCAGTACTTGGGAGGCTGAAACGGGAAGATCAGATTGTAGGTTTGAGGAAGGCCAGCCTCAGCAACTCACCAAGGCCCTCAGCATCTTAGTAAGAACTTGTTTCAAAAATTGAAAAAATAAAGCTAGGCGTGGGGGCACACACTTGTAATCCCAGCATTTGGGAGGCTGAGACTGGAGGATCCAGGTTCTCGACCAGCCTCAGCTACCTAGTGAGGCACTCCGCAACTTAGTGAGACCTGGTTTCAAAATAAAAAGTACAAAATAGGGCTGGGGGTATAGCTCGGAGGTAGAAATGCCCCTGAGTTCAATCCCCAGTACCGCAAAAAAAAAAAAAAATTTAAAAAATAAAATAAAATATAGGGAATGTAGCTCAGGGGTAAAATTCTCCTCCTGGGTTCAATCCCCAGTACCACAAAAACAAAACAAAACAAAAATCTTTAATGCTTCTCCACCACTTAATTAAAGTTCAAAATGGCATGGCATTCAAGATCTTTGCTAACCAGTCCTCACCAACCTTTCCAATCTTAATCAACTGCTCCTTTTTTTGCTTCATCATATCAGACTGTTGTTCATTCCATACATTGCATTTTCACACCTCTACTTTAATAAAAGCCCTATTTATCCTTAGAGACCCTTATAAATGCCAGTTATAATTTCTCTCTTCCTAGTATTTCCATGGCATTCTGATCATGTTTCAATTACCGTATCTAGTACCTCGAAAGTATACTTACCCATCAGAACAATTTCTGTGTTCTTTGGGAGCAGAGACAATATCTAATTCTTATTCTTATTTTACAGACAGCAGATGTTCCAAAGTTATTTGAATATTGAATGAATAAATAAAATTTGCACATGCCTGATATTCAATTATCTAAATAAAAGTTTCATGAAATTGAAATAGAATATAGATGGGGAGAATATAAGCAAAGAGTAGGAAAGGCAGTGAACATCCAAGAATTGAACAAATTATACCCACAATATATGTTTTGGAAAAAAAAAGAAAATTTCTATACAGTATATGAAGATGTCATCTTATTCACTGTATTTTCTAATAACAACATAGATATCCCTAAATATATGCCCATTATACTAAGAATCAAGACCATGATCCCATTTACAAAAGAATTTGATATGACCTTCACTTTGTAATTAGATAAGTATTGCTAGGATAGTCTCTGTGGATTGCCCTAGGACAACAGGGCAGGGGTTTAAGAACAATACTAGAGAATAGCTTTAAGTAGAAAAAGCAAGAAATCACATGGTCTAGCTGAAAGTTGTAAAGGAAAAAAAGCATTCTTAAACACAGCTGAGATACTAGTAGGTAGATCTAAAGTAGAGGAAGAGAGAAACAAAAACTACATATGGCTTTGAGAATAAAATCTAAGCAATGAAAATAAAATTGAGGTCCCAGACACAAGCCTTTAAAAAAAAAAAAAAAAAAAAAAAACCTCAACAGTCTAGCAAAACAACAGAAAACAAAACTTACCACAGCTACACGAGCAAGAATAACAGGAAATCCAAAGGCAGAAACAACAATTCCAGTAGTGAAGAAATATGCCAGTTCCCGACAGGCACTACTAGTTGCGTCAGAGTCATATGTGGCTCTTTTGGCAATGAAATGGGGAATAGGAGAGATGGCGTGGAAAATCAGGACGAACAAGGGCCAGTAAACGCTGTCAGTTGGACCCAGAGGAAATGCAAAAAGAAAAGTCACAGTTACATCTTAGATTAAAGACATTCTGTTGCTTCAAAATCATCATTCTAAGTGTCTAGATTAAACAAATTAATCATAAATGTTAAAATATAAGGTAATTTCTATCAGGAATAGATTAATGGTACTTCAAAAATAAATTACTAGTTCACTATTATGTACACAGATTATACTCTGTTAAGAAACATCTGCACAATGTATGGTCAAGAAACACTGCTTTCTGTATTACTGAGCTGATTTTTTAAGGACAAAAATCTTAATAAGTCATCTCTTCTTTCCTATAGAACGTAGTAGCTTGCATGTCCTAATTTAATAAAGATCTTTTGAGTATATGCATACTTGAAAACTTTCAATGATTTAGAATAAAACCAAATTCCCTGCCCTTTCGTACAAAGCCTTCTATGATCTGGTGCCATCTGCCTGTTCCATTCAGTACTGTCTTCCCTTTGTTTTCTTAACCTGTGGCCACAGCAGTCTTCTTTCTGTTCCTTGAGCACTCACACCTGCCTTTGCACTAGCTGCACCCTCTGCTTGGAAAACTCCTCCCCCTTCATATTGTGCATTTGTGACTGAGAGATCCCTTCCTCAAAGTGAATTCCCTGGCCAACCAATCTCAAGTACCTCACCTTACTCTCAAGCACCCCTTCCTAACTTTCTACACAGTGCCTATTCCAGTCTGCTATTTTCTTTTTTTATATTTGTTTTTTTATTTTGTGGGGGGGGGGGGTTGGTACTGGGAATTGAACTCAGGGGCATTCTACCTCTGAGCTACACCCCTAGCCCTATTTTATTTTGAAACAGGACCCTGCTAAGTTGCTGAGGTTGGTCTCAAACCTGCGATCCTTCTGTCTCAGCCTCCCCACTATTGGGATTATAGGCCTGCACTACCGAGCCTGACTGATATTTTCTTGCTTAGGAGAACAGGGATTGGATTTGTCTTGGTCAATCTCCATTTATCTCCAGGGCCTAGAATGAGATGCTCCATTTATACTTGTTCAATGACTGAAAAAATAGATGGATTCTAGGTATGGAAAGCATGAAAATACATATGCTCACTAGTAAACACATAAGATACACTCCAGTCTTTATTATAATAGATCACAATAATACTGTAATGCAAAATAATAAAACTGTTTTCTTGCCAAATTTCACTATTTTGCATTTATTAAAAATTATCATCTGGTTTTCCATTGCATTTATAAATACTTTTAAAAAATCTATTACATTTATCTCTATCAGTTAAACATTTTTAATGCTTCATTCCATGAGAAAAAAAACCTGTTACTCATTTTTATGCATGCACACTATATATCACTACAAAACTGTGATAAAATTGATCTACCCAGAGAGCCAGCACCTCTGAGAGAAGTTGGGGTGAAGTCGCACTTAAAAGCTTCCCATTTCAGCCACCTATATCTAATAGGGAAGGATGGTAACCAAAAAGCAAGAAAGGAAAGTCTCCATTATCAAGAAGGCTCAAGATGGAAACACTGAGTCAGCCAGACTCCTAATTTTAAAATAAAAGGACTGCTGTATGTTTCAAGAATCACCAAACAATAGTGTTGCAAAGGACTTTTAAAGAATCTCTAGTTCAAAGCCTTCGTTTTACCAGTAAGGAAATGAGACAAAGAGAGGGGAGAGGCCTGGAATAGACCTGGCTGCCACCTGACATGTCCACAGCTGAGAGCTCTTAATTCTTCCTGGACTCCTGGACTATGATGACAGTTTTCTGAAAAACAATCTAAGAGTCTCAATGTTTCTATTCATAGTAAACTTCCAAAGTCCAACTAGAGAACTTTTCATGTAGAAGCAACATTGTTTATATACAAAGTTTAAATATTAAACATAACAGTATTCAGTAAATGCATAGGCCCAGAATTGGCAATTCTTTTCTGTAAAGGAAGGAATAGTAAATATTTAGTTTTTGCAAGCCATAAGGTCTCTATCTCAACTACTCAACTCTGTCACTATGGTGCAAAAATAGCCAAAGATAGTTAGGTAAACACATAAGGTTGGCTATGTTCCAATAAAACTTTAATTACAAAAATAGGCAGTTGGCTATATCTGGCCTGTGGGCCAGTTTGCTGGCCTCTGGTGTACATGATGATCCTGAGTCATCATCATGAAGATACAAAATTAACTTCTTTGTAGTAGCAGTAATAGGCCAATTTCTTACCTAACAGAGGCACACTCTATCACACTGAGAATTAAAACATTTAGATTTACAATTAGTCATGAAATAGTGGGAAAACTTTTGGTCAAGAGGCCCTACTTCCACCTCTGCCACTTAATGCTGTACAATTTGGGAAAGTCTGTAACTACTCTGGGCTTTGGTTTCCCAGATAAGAATAAGGATAATAATAATTTATATCCCAAAAGCTAGAATAAAGTAGTAGCTGGGAAAGTGCTGAACAACTACAAGTTATTGCTTGTATCATGTTGAAGCAATTTCTGTGATAGCTTTAACTCATCAATGATAGATTTGAACTCATCGATGTCACAATAACTTGCTCTAGTTGGACACAGTCACACCATTTTCTGTCAAGTTGTTAAAGCCAATCACTTGGGAGACATCCAGAAACTCACTCCCTGGTTGAACCCGGGCATCGATTAATAAAAACCTATTGGTTCTGCCACCTACATTGCCCTCCTTTCTGTTCCATTCCCACTGCCTCAGTTTTGCTTGATTTGTGGTAATGGCCCCTTAGTGTTCTCCCTGACTGTAATCTCAGCACTTTTCTGGCCAGAATGACTTCTTAACCCCCTCTTGCCAAACCTATTCTCAAGATATTTTCCTAATCCTTTTGCCTGGAGTATAAAATCTACCCCTTTCCGCACGGCATACAGAGACCAAAAGGACTGACTACATACTTTGACCCTTCTTTTCTGAGTTGTTGAATGAAGTTGTTGACTGTTTTCTCCGCCTAGAGCACCCTCCACTGACTGATGAATTGAAGAAACTCATATTTATCCACCAAGCCTTGGCTCAAATACTACCTCTGCTAAGTAGCCCTCCTGACTGTCCCCAGGAAAGTGAGATGTACCTTCTCTAAGCTCCCGCTGTACTGTGCCCACATCTCCACTACAGCTGCTGTCTTACTGACTAGACTTGTTTGCCTGTCTCTCACTACTACAACTGTTAAGCTCCTCAAGGACAAGACTCATCCTCATGTCTCTGGCTGGTCCAGAGTAGGAGCTCAGCAAATATTTATTAAATGAATGCACCAGTTTTAAAAAAGAGCTTTTCTCTGCATGAATACACGTGACCCCTAAGGGACTAGATTCATAATCTGGGCTTCACTAATTCATTAATTAGAGCATGGTGCTAACTTGATCAACTCCTCTAACTCCCCTACTAAGAGCAACAGACACACATAAAGGAACAGTTCTTTTTGAAATAACTTACCCATAGTCCTCCAAGGCACATCCCAGCATAAGAAAAGTCAGCCCAATAGCTCCACTGAAAGATAATGCCACAAGAGCTGTGAAAAATAAAGCCAAGAGTTAAATATCCCAGATCAGCAGTTAGCAGGGGCTGGAAGGATCAGGGGGAATTTGTGACTACTAATGGGTACAGAGGTTTTTCTGGGGGGTGACAAAATGGAATAAATGGTAGTGATAGTTGCACAATCTTGTGAATATACTAAAACTATGGAATTTTACACTAAAAAGGTCAATTTTATAGTATGTGAATTAATCTCAGTATAAAATTTTACTTAAAAAAGAGAATAAGCCAGGTGCAGTGGAACACGTTGTAATCCTTGTACTTGGGAGGCTGAAACAGGATGATCTCAAGTTTGAGGCCTGCCAAAGCAACTTAGTGAGATCCTGTTTCCAAAAAGAAAGATAAAAAAGGGCTGGAGGTATAGTTCAGAGGTAGAATACCCTGGGTTTAATCTTCAAAATAATAATAGTAACAATAATAATAATATGATAAAGAGACTAAAAGTTCCCAAGTTTAGGCAAATATAGCAATTTACTGATTCCATTAATTGATTTAACATTTGACTAACAAATGACTACTGCTGTGGACTGCATGTCTGTGTACCCCTTAAATTCATATTGAAGCCCTAACTCTTAATGAGATGTTATTAGGAGGTGGGGTCTTCAGAAGGTAATTAGGTTTAGATGAGATCATGAGGGTGAAGTAAGGGGATCAATGTCCTTCTCAGAAGAGAAAAAGACTAGAATGTTCAAGCTCTCGCACTCACATGCTCTCTGTCTTTACCACATGATTATACTAAGACATTCAGGAAGCAGGCCCTCACCAGTCAACAGATCTGCCTGCAACTTGATCTTGGACTTCCTAGCCTCCAGAACTACGAGAAATAAATGACTTTAAGCCACCCAGTCTGTGGTATATTTGTTATAGTAGTTTAAACTGATTAAGACAATTGCCTGTGTGCACCACTTTAAAACCAAAGGTGGAAGCCGGGCGTGGTGGCGCACACTTGTAATCCCAGCATTTGGGAGGCTGAGACCAGAGGATCTGGGTTCAAGGCCAGCCTCAGCTACCTAGTGAGGCACTCCGCAACTTAGTAAGACCCTGTTTCAAAATAAAGAATAAAAAATAGGGCTGGGGGTATAGCTCGGAGGTAGAATGCCGCTGGGTTCAATCCCCAGTACGGCAAAAAAACAAAACAACAACAACAAAAAAACCCAAAGGTGGGAAAAGGTTCCTAGCAACTCCAGTAGCTTAGCTATGTCTACTGTATGAATTCCTTCTATGCATATCACAAGAGGTTAGCCAGCCAGTCTACACAGCTCAAAGGAACAGAAACCCACTACCACCTAAGGAAGGTTATTTTATTCTGACAGTTTCTAAATGGTTTTGGTTTTGTTTCATTTTGTTTTTTGTAGTACTGGGGATGGAACCCAGGGGCTCTCTATCACTGAGCTACATCTCCAGTCCTTTTTAAAATTTTTGTTTTATTTTGAGATAGGGTCTTCCTAACTTGACAAGGGTGGCCTTGAATTTATGATCCTCCTGCCTTGGCCTCCCAAGTAGTTGGGATTACAAGCGTGTACCTGGCCAGTTTCTAAATGTTGAAAGCTCTCCTTTCCTAAAATATATCAAAAACTGCCTCTCTGTGATATATACCTTTGATCACTTTGCCTATAAACCATAATCAAGTATTTGAAGATTGCTTTCATGTCTTCATAGAAAACAATTCCCAACTAGTATCCATTGAACAAAATATTTATTCCCTGCATCTATTGAATATTAATCTCTGAGGGGGTAGAAAACTATTTGCCCTTGCAATGCTACTAAGTGACAGACACAATATCAAGTTAAAATATCTTTAGCTTTAGCCCAGCATGGTGGCGCACACTTATAACCCCAGCATTTGGGAGGTGAGACCAGAGGATCTGGGTTTGCCGCCAGCCTCAGCTACCTAGTGAGGCCCTCCGCAACTTAGTGAGACCCTGTTTCAAAATAAAGAATAAAAAATAGGGCTGGCGGTGTAGCTCAGAGGTAGAATGCCCCTGGGTTCAATCCCCAGTACCGCAAAAAAAAAAAAAAAATCTTAAGTTTTGAGTCATAAACATGGGTCCAAATCTCACCTTTGCTGCCCAGTGGTTGTATGACCTTGGATAGAGGCCTGACCTCTCTGAACCAAGTTTATCATCTGTAAAATGGGAATAATGTCCTGACCTTATTGAGTTTAAGGAAATTAAATGAGATATATCTAAAATGTCCACAGAACGAGGTGTTCAGTAAATATTGACTGATGCAGGTATCTACTCATTTTAACAATGTTCTTTGAAAATGTATAAAATAAAACCATAAGATACTATAGTATCTAAATTCTCTTCTAAAAAAAAAAGTCGTAATACAAGCTGTGGTGCATGCTTGTAATCCCAGTACTTGGGAGGCTGAGACCGGAGGATCTGGGTTTGTGGCCAGCCTCAGCTACTTAGTGAGGGCCTCCACAACTTAGTGAGACCGTGTTTCAAAATAAAGAATAGAAAATAGGGCTGGGGATGTAGAGTGGAGGTAGAATGCCCCTGGGTTCCATACCCAATACCACTAATAATAATAATAATAATAATAATAATAATAATAATAATAATGCAATTAGTCATTAATTAAGCTGATAAACACATTTTATTGGGTTTTTGTTTTTTTTTTTTATTTTAAGGGGAGATTGTTTTACAGGAAGGTATCAAGGTACTTTTCAGAAAACATCTAGAAGTATATGATGTTAAGAACAAGGAAGAAATGTCCATTTTAATTTATACCTTTTTCCATTAAATACATGCCACTTTTTAATGGGAAAATGCCCACAAGTGGTGGAAAACTGACTTTTCACATCTCAGTTGAAAAGTTCACATCTTAGGTGGCCTTTCCCTAGTTGCTTTGCTCCCCTCCTCTGTGCCTGACCATGTATAACTCCCTCTTCCAGGAGACGTGACAAAACTAGGAACCACAGACCTCTTCTTTTTGTTCTGACGCATCTTTCAAAGTCACACACAAATTTTTGCTTGATTCATTTTGGCCCGTTTTCGTGTTTTTTCAGGAATTGCATTCTCTGCCATCTCCTAACATTGGCAATCACTAAGAATTCAATCCTATTTCTCTTTACACTCCACACACTCCCTCTGAGAAACTGCATTCCACCATAAGCTCTCAGTACAAAGACCCAGCCACCTCTGAGGCCCCAGCCCACAGTGGGTCCTAAGTACCAGGCCTGAACCTTCCCCTCCAATCTGGATTTCTCTGCCTAAAAAGGCACTAGCCAACAAGAACTTCAAATTCCACGTGTAAAATTGAACCACCATGCTTGACACTCCTTCCAACCACACACTTCCTCATCTTCCTCATCTTTGGAAGGTCCCATCTTAGAGGAATGACACCATAGCTGCACTCTACTTCCCAGCTAATCAGCAAGACAACAGTCCCAACCTCACCCAATCCACCCTCTTCTCTTAAACTGTCACTGTCCCAGGTCCTTATCGTCCCTTGCCTGCCACCAACGGTGACTTCAATCCATCCTCCACAGAGCAGCTGGTGATCTCGAAAATATATACATAGCTGATGTCACCACTTGGCAACTGCATTCACAGTCGTGAAGCAACTTTTACAAGTTGTTCTGGCATTTACCTTTAACTGCTTTTCCAGCTTCAACCCTCCCCATCTCCTTCTCAGTTCCTGAAAAGAACAGGTATGTTCTTTCTTGCTCCCACCCCTATTGTTCTCTCCACTTGGATATATTCCACCCTTAGCAGGTGAAGCCTTATGGATACCTTCAGATTAAATTCAAGCATTGCCTCTTCTGTGAAAACAACCTCTTCCTCCCTGGAGCAGTTAAGTAATCCCATCTGTATTAGTTTCCTAGGACTGCTGTTACCAAGAATCACCACTTGGGTGACTTGGGACAATAAAAATTTATTCTCTCACAGTTCTGGAGGCTAGACTTCTGAAATTGAGGTGTTGGCAGGACCCTACGCTCTCTGAAGGGCTGGAGGGAACAAGCTTTCCACGCCTCTCCCTAACACCTAATGCTGTCCCCAATCTTTGTCTTGCAGCTGCACCACTCCAGTTTCTACACCCCTCTTCACATGATATGCTACCTGTGTATCTCCATGCTCAAATTATCTTCTTCTAAGGATGCCTGTGTCTGGACTAGGGCCCATTCTACACTAGCATCATCTGAACTTGATTATATTTGCAAAAATCCTATCTCCAAATAGGTCATCTTCACAGGTACTATGGAGTTAGAACTTGGACATATCTTTTCAGGAGACATGATTGGATCCACCACACCACCTCTATGTTCCCACTGCATCTAAGCACACTGTAGATAACACAATAATTACTTCTAACTCTCACTCAACAATATCTTCTCATTTATCTTTTTATCCCAATTCTCCAACATACAGTAGTTCAATGAAAACTGGATTGAGTTAGCAAAATGCTTTCTTCTCTTAGTCTTTTCCCATTTCATCTCCTATTTTCCTTTTGACTACATTTCAATTTCTAACACATTCACACATAAACGTTGGAATTTGGAAGTTTGGGGTCATGATTAAATACTAGTACTGAGATTCTCGTCATCTGTGTTCTGCATTGGCTTCAAATGTATATATTATACACTGGACACTGTTCAAGTAAAACATGTCTACCCAACTGGTATTGAATATAAAACTCAGCCAGAAATAATGATAAAATGTGTCTACTGCTAACACCTCACACAATCAAGGAAAATCTTAGTGAATACACATGCACACGCATGTATATTTATTTTACATATACTTCTTTACAGCTGAAATTAACTGCAGAGGGAACATCTTTGTGTACCAAAAATTTAAGGAGGCTACAAACCCCAACACAAAAACAAGTTATGCTACTTTATTGGAAAGATATGACAAAAACAAGTTATGTTACTCTATTGGAAAGATCTGAAACGCAATGGTTTCCTACCAAAATAACAGGAAGCCTTCCAATAACTTCTTTCCTGGAGTCCGTCCCTCATTCCTCTGAAGGCATAGAAAAGTGGTGTTCTCATCACCACCACCACCACCACCACCCTTTTTTTTTCTTAATCAACTGCCGTATTCAAAAACACAAACAGCACATATACCACTTTATTCTCTTTTTTTTCCTCTGGTGAATAGAGAAAACATTGAAGAAAGTAGTGTTAAAATTCCACCTAATCTAGGCTCCAAGATTCGAGAAACACAGCATTTCTGGGTGTTTTCCATTAACACCCACAGTCAACTCTGCCTAGTTGGAAAAATCATTAGGAACAGGGGGATTAAGTTTCCCTAACAGAGAACACTGGAGACAAAGGCTCCTTTGTAAGAAATGGGAAGTGCAGAGGGTAAGGGAGACTGGAGGAGCGGCATTAGGGTGGACATGTCAGGAAGTGGAATCTGCGTTTAAAAACTCGGCAGGGGTGAGGGGCGAGCTCAGAAGCGCCGAGGAGAAGCCTGCGAATTGATGCTGCAGGGCTAGCCAGCGTCTCCCAGGAAAGCGACGCTGGGGGCGAGGGCTGCGCCCGGGGTCTGGGAAACGCCAGGCTAAAGCATGAAGGTCAGCGGCCTCACGCAGAGCTGGGGTTCCCCGAAACGCCCCTCCAGCCGCACCCCAGCCGCGAAGAGAGCCGGCGAACGCCTCCCACCCGGCAAGGCGGGAAAGGTGGCGGGGCTGTGGGGAGCCATTCCCCGCCGGCGCGCTCAAGGTGCAGCTCCAGGCAGAGCCCGAGCGGAGGCGGCGACACCACCGCCCCCCGAGCGGCCGGAGGTCGCGGAGGTACCTTTAACGCCCGCCATGTCTCCCGATGGGTCCGCGGCTGCTTCCGGCTTCCTTCCCCGGCCACCGCCCCCGCCTAGGCCAGGCCCCCGGCCGCCTCGGATCCCCAGCCCGCCCCCGCCACGAAAGGCCCCGCCTGCCGGCCCGAGCCCCGCCCCCAGCCGGCGGAGCCCCGCCCTCGCCGTCTGGAGCCCGCCTCACCGCACAGAGCCTCGCCGCTATTGGTCCGGACCTGCCCTCAGGGCCCCGCCCCTGCCGCTCTAGGACCCCACTTCCAGAGTCCCGCCCCTTTCGACCCCGAATTTCGCCTGGCCACGCAGATCCCGCCTCCGCCGGCCCAGAACTCCGCCCCCAGTTCTCAGAGCCCCGCCTCCGCCGGCCCAGAACTCCACCTCCAGCTCCTATAACTCCGCCCCTGTCACCTCCGGGTCCGCCCTGACACGTACAGCTCGCCTCTGCCGGCCCAGAACTCCGCCTCAAGCTCCCATAGTCCCACCCTTGCCACCTCCGGGTCTGCCCCCGCCACGCAAGAGTCCCGCCTCCGTCGGCCCTGAACTCCGCCCCCAGCCCTCATAGCCCCGCCCCACCTTACCAGAACTCTGCCCCACCAGTTCGCAGAGCCTGCCCACTCCTGCCCCTAACTCCGCCCCCAGCTCTCATAGCCCCGCCTCACCGGTCCATAACTCCGCCCCCCAGCTTTCAGAGTCCCGCCTCCGTCGGCCCAGAACTCCGCCCACAGTTTTCAGCCTCACTGCCCGCCCAGAACTTCGCCTCCAGTTCCCACAGTCCCTCCAGGAACAGCCCGCCTTTGTCGGCCCAGAACTTCGCCCCCAGCTCGAAGATTCTTACCCTATCAGTCTAGAACTTCCCCTCCAGCTCGCATAGTCCATCTCCCGACCTTAGGCACACGCATGCTAACCTAGAGTAGCCCCTACCCTGCGCCTGGAGCTCTTCCCCTAGTTCTTCCCCTAGCTCTTCCTGAGCCCTCCGGGTAATTCCAGAACCCGCCCCAAGCTCCGCCCCTCAATCAGTGGGCTGCGACCTAGGCTTCAGCCCAACTTCGGGTTCAGAGGCGCCCTTGGGCTATTCAGGACCCAATCTGCTCCGCCCAGCTTCGCGATCCTGGATACCAGGAAACCTATCTGCCTGTGAGTGGAGATCGAGAAAATGAGGAGAGGGATGAGGAGGACAGAGAGAAAAAGAATCAGTGGAGGAGATTGAGACGCCCACTTATTAATCGGTATTACACTTCCTGAGCCCCCAAAGCTGTCTATTACACTCCCTGAGACCCCAAGGCTGTCTGCGTATACATGACTACAGTGGGTTGAAGGTAGGGGATCAGAGAACAGGCCCAGAGGAGACATCCCGCCTTGAGATATTGAGGTTTGCCAGGCCCATTGGTGGTACACGCTTGTAATCCCAGTACTTTGGAGGCTGAGACAGGAGGATTGCAGGTTTCAGGACAGCCTCGGCAACGTAGCGAACCCCTCAGAAACCTAGCAAGACCCCGTTTCAAACTTAAAAAGGCCTGGGGGTGTAGTTCAGAGGTAGAATGCCCCTGGGTCAATCTTCAGTACTGCATACAGACAGAAAAACAAGATCATGAGGTTTACATGGGTTTTACGACAGTACCACTTTACATAAACTAAGGGTGTCCCTGCCATGATCTCTGATTTATTTGTAGAGACAATGACCATATAGGTTCTTTTGTGTGTCCAAAGCCTTCATGAACCTTTAAGTAAATAGCTATTAATTTTGCACCTTGGAGTTCTCAAAGTCTGGAGGTAACCAGGGCTAATAGAACAATTTGTACTTGTTCACAAGAATGGAGAGTTTTGTCTTGACCTTAGAATCCATCTGGTCCAAGTGATTCATTTTATCTTTAGGGAGAGAGAGGTTCAGAAAGGGTAGGATTTATGCCACAGAACTCTTTGGAGAAGGTTGGAAAGTGAGAAAAAGCCCTCAATAAGGTAAGAAAAATAATCCTATGCATAGATTTATAGTACAATTAGGTATTTTGAGAGCCCACATTCATATAAATGTTTACAGTATATTATAATTATTCTACTTTATTACTGTTAATCTATTTTATAAGATATTATTTTAAAATCCCAGTTTTATAAGTTAAATTTTATTTTTTTAGTTATATATATTTTTTAGGTACTGGGGATTGAACCCAGGGGCATTCTACCTTCGAGCTACACCCCAGCCCTATTTCCTATTTTGAAACGGTCTAAGTTGCAGAGGACCTCACTAAGTAGCTGAGGCTGGCTGCGAATTTGCAATCCTGTTTCAGCCTCCCAATTACTGGTATTGCAAACACACACCACCACGCCTGGAATATGTTAAATTTTATAAAAATGTATGTGTAGGGAAAAAAAATATGTATTTTGGGTTTGGCATCCTTTGGAGGTCTTGGAACATACCCTCTGTGGATAAGGGGGCACTACTGTACCCCTTAAAGCACCCAGGGGAAACTGCTTATCTGCTAGACCCTGAAAGCCTGCGGCCTGTGACCTTTAGTCTAGTGCCAAGCTATTCTAGTGAGGAAGTAGGACTTTTTCCATCTTCATTGATGAATACATCCTATGGGTTAAATCTCTCCCCTCCTATTCTCAGCCACCCAATATGACTCTTAAAAACCATATATGGGGGTTTGCTGGAGCCTTCTGTGTCAGCCCGCAGCCAGTCTTATAGAACAGAAATGCTTACTGACAAGACCGAAGAGACACAACTTGCTTGGAAGGCCTGAGGCTTAGCAATTAAATCTGGAAGACAGAAGCATTTGCCCTAGGGTTATGTCTGGAATCAGAAAAAGTCTGAGGCATTGTCTCCTGTAATATCTCTGCCCACACCAGCTGTCCTTTCCAGTTTACCAAACACTTTCAAGAGAAAGTTAGTCATCTTGCCAGGGGCTTTCACTACCTTCTGAGAAAGTCTCCTCTTCCTTTGCCACATGTTGCACTCTGAAGATTGTTCTTCCACTTACCCATCCCACATTTCCATAAGAATAAAAGACTCACCAAACCAGAAAGTAAAACCCTAGCCGGGCGTGGTGGCACACGCTTGTAATCCCAGCATTCGGGAGGCTGAGACCGGAGAATCCGGGTTCGCGGCCAGCCTCAGCTACCTAGTGAGGCACTCCGAAACTTAATGAGACTCGGTTTCAAAATAAAGAATAAAAAAATAGGGCTGGGGGTGTAGCTCGGAGGTAGAATGCCCCTGAGTTCAATCCCCAGTACCGCAAAAAAAAAAAAAAAAAAAAAAAAAAAAAAAAAAAAAAAAAAAAAAAAAAAAGTAAAACCCTGACTCCCTATCCCTAACCTGCCATCCGTATGTTACTTACTTGTGTCAGATCTGTGACCTGTGTCATGCTGGCTAGGACTATGGTGGAATTCTTAGGATAAATCTTAATATTCTTAATCTTTCCTTGCATTCAGTTCTCTCACTCTATGAGCTAGATTTTCATTATATCCCGTTTTACAGATGGGAAAACGAAAGTTCTGAAAGGAAGTAACAAACAGGAAAGCTGAGGTCAAGCCCAGAACTACTCAGTTCTAAAGTCAGGAGTCAGCCCTTGTTCTATTCCCCACAGGAGATCTTATGCACCAAGAAGGAAGGAATTGTAGTAATTAGAAATAATAGTTAACACCTTATGTTTAGCAGGACATTAAAATACATTTGTTGGATTGATATTCCCCTACATATTGATTAGTATCTTGCATACGGCATCACAAAATATCAGTTGTATTAACTACAGGAGAAAAAGGCATGATCCCTTTCCTGCCCATCATAAAGGGTCATAGCCGTCACCCCTATAACAAAAGCAAGTTAACAAGAGAAAAACATAACAAATTTATTTGATCATAGTTTTACATGACACAGGAGCCTTCAGATTGAAGACCCAAAGATTCAGGGTGGACCATTCATTTTTATACTTAGGTTCAATAAAACATGAACAGCAGTGGAGAAATGTGGTCAAAAAGTGGATGATCTAATAGTACTAGACTGAGGGGGAACCCAGCAAGCCTGTCAGGATTCTTCTTGGCCTCTCTGTGTGGCGCTCCTTCCTTCTAGGTAAGGGACAGGACCCTTCCTGGGATAGGAATCTTATGACCTACAATCAAACAGAGTAGGTCAAAGAATTTCTTTATGACCAACTCTTGCACAGAGGGAAAAAGAAAGAATTCAATTTTTAGGTTTTATGGCTGGCTGGCTCAGGGGGAAAGCACTCTGATTTTTAAGACCTACCTTGGGAAAGAGGAATTCTAGTTTGTATGGTATACCTCCAGGAAGAATGAGGGTTGTGAGGCAGAGGGCAGGAGAAGGTCAAGAGAGGAAGTCTGCTTCTGCAGCTGCTTTTGAGGCCTTCAATTTGGGATACTATTTTCTGAGCCTTAATGTAACAAATTATTAACAGCTTTGCCCTGCATAGTAGCAACATCTTTCCCTACTCTACAGAAAACATCTCCCTCAAACCTCAACTTGGAGTAGACTTCTCCATGCTTCAGTTTCCTGAAGTGGGATTTACAAAACCTGCCTCTTGGAACTTATATATATAATAAAATTCCTCTTGGAAAATATATATGGAGGGCAGTGTGCATGCAACACAGATGATTCAATGCCAGGGTGTCATACCTGCACTGAGTGAGAGTCTCAGGTCAGCACATAATATAAATGTAAGTATGCTACAACACCAATTGAAATAAGTCAATGTTAGTTTTCCTTCTTAACTCTCAGCCATCACTTCTTTTTACACAGCCGTTCCATTTGCAGAGCCTACCATGCATGTTTCTGCCATTTTACGCACAGAGATCTCTGTCAGTCTGAGAAGATGGGACTGTGTCTAGGTACAAGTTACTTTCTGTTGCCTTTTCCTACTTACACTATCCACCCTGCAACTGAAGGTTCCCTTTTAATTACAGTCCTAATACTGACTTGCAGCAATACACTTTGTCTTGTTTATTATCAGTCAATAGGAACAATAGTTACTATTTATGAGTACCCATTTGGTAAAAATTTACATACATAGTCCCTAATATTTCTCCATTGCAGGGTTGTTAGGATTCTACTTTAAAAGTGATAAACTTGCCCAATGCAACAGTCTGTAAGTGTAATATAAGTCTGTAAACAGAAAAATCAGGATTCAAACCCAGTCTTTTAGTCTGAAAGCGACATTAGAACAATCAAAACCTCTTTTGTGACCTAAAGTCCTTGATCAGTGTTTCTAGTAGAAATGGACCTATTGCTGTGATAACTGTTTCAGGAGTTCAAGTTTTGTGGTGGTTCCTTACACAATGGTGTTTCTTCGAGGGCACTGGGGCCCAATTTGAGCATTCTCCCCATGCAGAAAGTAGGATGATAGTTCAAATGCTGTGGATTTACAGCATTTGTTTGTAAATGAACATTGCTGCCTCTGTCCTTAAAGAAATAAAATATCTGAGACTGTTTCTGTAATAAAGTCCCAGACTTCCCAGATCAATCCCTGTACTTCAGGCACACAAATACACTTTTGAAAACCCATTAATATTCTAGAGAGGACCAAGATTTATACTGATTCTTTTTGAAACAAAATATTCATGTTGCATGACCAGAGTATGTGTGTATGTGTTATGTGTGTGTGTCTGTGTGTGCAGGAGGGAGGGAGAGAATATATAAATCCTATTAGATTATACTTTGGTGCCTTTCATGTTCTTTCCCCAGAATTCTCCTTAGAAGTGAATCACATCAGAAAGTGTAATTCAAGTTTGTTATTGTATTCCTACAAGTGCAAAAATAACTTAAGTTTCTAAAAATATTTTTGAGCCATTTAATATACATTACAAATATTTTAGACCAATCACATTTTGTCATGTATAACATATTTACAAAACAAAAAATATATTACAATAAATATGAATGGAACAGTGAATCTGATCAACAACAAGCTCAGTCACAACCAGAGAGTTAAAAGGAATGCAAAAAACCTGTTGGTCTGCATATGTTAAGAGTTTTGAGATAAACAGGGGTCCAGAATTATAATGTATCCTGAAAAGAGATGGGGAAACCCCCAATTTAAGTACGATTTTTTTCTCATTGCTAATTACATAGTGTTTAATGATGTTTTAAACTGTGAACATTAATGAGTTATCCAAACATGATACAAAGCTAATATAGTTCTATCGTTTCAAAATGTACGTGACATTCACATAGTAGCCTTTTAAATATTATCATTATATACTGTAGTTCACACAATATCTACAAATGTGAATGAGAAAAGAAAAAAAAAACAGGTCACAGCAACATGTCTCACATTCCAATTTTAAATAAGACAAGCACATACTGGATCAAACATTATTTTATAATACGTTAATAAATAACACCTAGTTTGTTATGGTTACCTTGAACAGTTTACAGCTCTATATTGAAGAAGAGAACATCTTCTGCAAGTTTCACATTGTCAGTAAAAGTAAAATAAATAAATGAACCTTTATAACCAAAGAAAGAGGAAGAGCGATCTAGATAGAACCTAAAGTATTTCTGACATGCTGCTTTTCTGGTACGGTTTGCCACAACAAAATTGAAACAGAAACAAAAAATGATTGTCTTTTAAAAATAACTTTTGAAAGTTTTTCACAATAATTGAGCATGAACCTTTTAAGACCAGCATGAAAATCTTTTTGCCCATCTGTGATGGGTATGTGTTCACCAAGAGATCTACTAAAGTCACAGAATAACGAACTATTTACCCCTTGAAACAAGAAACTGCCAAAACACCAAACTGAAACCAACCAGTCTGAAGTCTGGGAGTTTCATTCTTTGTTTTCACAAATGTTCCTGTGTGAATGTTCCTGTGGACCTCCAACAACTTTTAAAAGAACAAAGCCTAGTGCAATAATCCAAGGGTTCCAAATTCACCAGGGAAAAGAGGAGACCTGGTTCCTTAAAGCTAATACTGACAAGGCTACTCGACCTGGTCTGAGGTGAGCAACTGTCCTCTTCTACTGAACACTATTCAGTGTTGTCTTCTATGCTCTTATCACCACCACTCACAACTAGGGAACACCATGTCCAAACAGCTTTATTACCTGTTTCCCACTAAGAATGTTTTCTAGGCTAAGCAAAGGAATAGCATTAAGCCTTATGGACAAATTAGAAGTGTCTTTAAAATCACGTTCAGAGTTGTTATAGTATTAAGACTTTTTCTTTAATCAACTACAGTTTCCTAAAGGGAAAGGAAGACAGCAGCCCAACAATCTGACCATGAGCAAAGATTTCTATAGTTTCAGAGTCCCTATTTATTTTAGTCAACATTGCACTAATTTCTAGCTTATCCAGGAAGAGTTGGTGGCAATCACTGGATTACAGCAAAATTATTTCCCATAATCCAACTTCTTTTATATTTGCTAGTGCTCTTGACCAAAAGACACATACAGTGTTATGCTAAAGACCATGGTAATTTTCCGTTGAAAAAAAAAAAATACTTGGTGGTTTTGTTCCTGGAGGCTGTGTAAAGAAGCCATGGCTCAAATCATATCCTTCCAAGGAAAACTAAAAACCATTCTTTTAAACCATCAGGTCATCCTATTATCATAATTTCACCCATTAATCTTACTCTCAGACAATGAGATGGATGTCATGCCTTCACCTTTGGTGGCCTCAATTTTCCATTTCCCCCCAGGCAAAACGCTGAGTAGGCTCCCCAAAGGGCAGGCTGGAATGTTGTATCTCTGCAAGGTCATCTCATCAAAAGTTCCTCTCATGCTTTGGATCTTTTATGGCAGAGACTTGGAGAAACCAAACGTTCATATTCCTTATGAGAAATTAATTCACGAGTAGTTTAACAGTTTAGTAATAGAAATACGTTACTGGAGTTTTTGGTTCATCTGTGAAAATCTCAGAATTGTGATACACACTAAGCATTAGCACAGGTCTGCAGCCCAGATAGAAAAGCTCACAAATTAATATAAGGGCTTTTGGCCTTGGTTTTCAAATTCGGACCAGGCATCATTTAGCTCCATGAAAATCATCTTTGCATATTGTTCATAGGGTTGCCCAGTAGCCTATAGAAAAAAGAAACAAAAGCACATTAGATACCAGAGACTAAAACTATACTTATATACTAATTCACTGCTAATATGGGTTCTAAGTAATCAAAATGCTTTTCTATTAAGCCATTTCTCTTTTTATAGCCTAATCTACTATGTGGTTGTATTACTATAACCTCCCCAAAATGTACTCTCCCTGGAAATTTATATAGGGGTAGAAGTAGTAATCGATCAATAAGTAGGTAACAGAGAATTTACTAGGCAGCAATAGATGCATCTGTATTCTCTAGGCATATCTACAAGTCATAAAGCTTAATTACAGCCCGTCTCCAATTGATTATACTTTTAAACTCCCATTTTTCAAGTTCTTTGAGACTCATAACAGGGATAGAGAGTGCACGGATGTTTCTGGGGCCCTGTTTCCCTTTCAGTTGATCAAAGCCCAAGTACTCATATTATTTTTCATTAATTCTTCCATACAAAGTAGTCATAAAAAGTGTGGCAAGATGAATACCAAGTACACGGAATTCAAGTCTATGTTCCCAAGAGACACGTCCATTGTAAGTTCATGTCAGATAAGTGGAATAGTTCATGGACAGCAGGACATCAGGACAGCACACTTCTGTCCAGGGTGCTTCTATGAATTAGGATGATTTCAACTGGGCCATGAGGTGGTTAAAGTTTCTAACATTGCAGAGCACTTATCTGCATATACAAATCAATGAAAACATACTGATATACTCAATGATAGGTTTGGTTCCAATTTTTTTAATCTTACTGAATCTTACCAATTTTTCCAACTACATTCTAAAATGTTTTCCCTACAGTCCTGGCTAACTGTAATGCTAGTATCTCCCAAGAAGAAAAGTTTTCCTTTGTCTAACCCTCAGCCTTGTCTTACTCTTGTAGATCATGACATCTAGGCCCTAAAAATAAATTGCTGATAAGTATTCCACCTCTGTGAGTAGAATCTTTCTTCCGTCATTTGCAAGATGTATTTTGATATACTTTGATTCTTTTTTTTTTTTTTGGCCCATTTCATGAAGTTTAACTATTTGTTTAAATACTTGATTTTAACTCACCAACTTAGTTTTATTAAATAATGGCTTAATCAACCAGAAAATTGAAAGTATGATGTTTGATACACACTTATAAAAAACAAAACAAGGCATAGACAAGCACTGCAGGAGAGAAGGGCAGGTCACACTCACTTTATCTGGGTGCACCACGAGCACCGCCTTCCGGTACACCTTCTTCACCTGCTCCGGCGTCACCAGGTCTGCCATGCCTACTGGTTTCCACTTGGTCTCCCCAGCCCACAGCACAGTGTGCATTGTGGAAAGAAGGGCTCTGATATTTCTCTCTTTACCTTCTATCCATTCCAGAATCTGTAAATACAAAGTCAAGAAATGTAAAGGCTTTCTAGTCTAGAAAGTCTCTACCAGGACTCTGGAAACCTGTCCTGGTCCAGTGACATAAAATACTTGGGGTACCCTGCGTGCTACAAGCTGTTTCCACTGCCTGGAATGATTTCTACTCCACCTTCTGCCTGATCATTCTAGTCTTTATCATCCTTCAAAAGCCTGCTCAGGAGTTTCACACAGTTCACTTCTGAGAGTTTAAATTCCTTCTTCTTTTGTCTTCTACCATTAATTACACACTCCTAAAATATAAATGACAAAGGTCACACCTGCCTCAGTTTTTTTCCCTGAATGAAATAAATACTCTTTTCAAAAAGGCCAAACTTTGTCTAGGCTACTGTACTTTAAACATGTCCCTATCTTGATATGTGCTGCACTTTATTGTAATTGTGTTTTCATCTTTCCCTGCCGCTAGGCAGAGCTGTTTGAGAAAAGTTAGCATTTCTTATGTATCGCTATATCTATCTCAGAAGCTGAATGATATAACTGGCATGGAGTAGAGGTCAAAAAGGCTTGTTAAATGAATTGGTTCATTTAGTCATTTATTCAACTATGAACATTCATAGTTTGAACTTTTGAACCTTTGTGGTAGGATTAAGTGAAGAAATTCACTTTGGATGAAGGTGATTACATTGAAAAAATCATACAAATAAATGTAACAGCATTTAGTACCTAACCCTTACACTAAGTTCAGCAAGTGTATGTTGTTCGACGAATGGTTTTGTCATGGTTAATGGTGGTTACTCTTCCAAATAATAAAATACCCTGTACCAATCAAATAACCAAACATGGTTATTTTGTTTTGTTTTATCGAACTGGGGATTGAACTCAGGGGCATTCTACCTCTGAGCTACAACCCTAGCCCTTTTTACTTTTTATTTTGAAACACAATCTTGCTAGGTTGCTGAGAGTCTTGCTAAGTTGCTGAGGCTGGTCTCAAACCTACAATCTTCCTGTCTCAGCCTCCCAAATTCTGGAATTATATGTATGCGCCACCATGCCCAGCCCAAATAGGGTTTTATAAAAATAAACAAATTTTTAACAAACAAAAATCGTCAGAGTTTGCCTAATGAATAGAGGTCATAGAGATGGAGTGCAAAGTTTTCAGAAGGAACATTAATCCTCTGTGATGTTACCTGACATGAGAAGAAAATGAAGACTCCTACATTGTACTCAAAAAGGTATTAAAGGATCTGTACATATACAAGTAATATTTAAATCTGTCAGGAAAGGGTGGAGAAGAACAGTGGTATATTTTTCAAAACATAAGATTGATTTGCTGTAAAATCCTAGTTTTAAAGTACAATGCTTTAAGACAAAGACAGATTAGACCCTGCTCTTTCAGTTTATCATACTGTCTGCATATTTAATATTATCATATAGGAATTGAATCTCTCCATCTGTGAAGAGCATTCCAGTTTCTTCATTTCTACAAACTCTTCCACATCCTCACATCATTCATAATACAACCATACCTTCTGTCTTCAAGCTAATCTTTGTCTACCTGTCCACACAATATTCTCATCTATGAAGTAAAGTTTGCTTCCTCATCTATGAAGTAAAGGAGTTAGAATCCCTGATTTGCAAATTTTTCAAGTGCAGAAAGTTCTTTTCTTTTCTTATTGGTGCACTGTAATTATATACATCATAGCAAAGTTCAGAGTGACCGATACATACATGCACACAACCCGGAGGGAAACACACAAAAGTTCTCTTTTTCCCCAGACTGAATCTCACCTAGACTGTCTGATCAAAAACAGACAAAAGCAGAACTGTTCTGTCTTTAAAGTGGAGCAAGTCAATGGGGAGGCCAGGCTCCATGCTCCCCTCAGTCTTCATAGACCTGCAGGCCTGATGTTACAGGAGTGGTAATTTGTGGGTACATAAACACTTCTCTCTTTAACAGCAGAGAACAGATCCTGGGGGCTTTAGTCAATACAGTCAAATAAAAAGTGGAAAGAAAAAATACAAATGTAGAAGAATGTGGCATTCTTCTTCCTGCCACATTCTAATGATTTATCTTTAGAATCTGAATGCCATCTGAATAACAAAAATCCATCTTAAAGAGTGCTACTGCTCATCTGAACAGGTAAAGATAATCTGTATTACCAAACAATGGACTAAATTTTAGTTTAGCAAAGAACTTAAGAAGCATGTGCAACCCTCCCCAAAGCTACTATTAAAAGACATGGCCAGTCTCAAATCATAGCTTCAGGGACCAACAGAAATGGGGTAGTTGACAGAACACCCCATTGGTGCTGAATATGTGTGTGTCCTGCCCCAAATTCACATGTTGGAATCCTAACCCCTAAGGTGATGGTACTGAGAAGTGATTAGACAGTAGGTTAATCTCACACTGATGGCTCCACACAAATGAATTCATCCCATAGGATAATCACATGAAGTTGGGGACTCACTCACCTTTAATTTTTCAGGGTCCATTTCCTTAGCCATTTCCTCCTTTCTCATTTCAGCTATTGTTCGAGGCCCCTTTTTGTCTTTGTGAGCATTGAAGCCCTGACTAGAAAGTAGGTCTTCAAAGTCAGCTGCTTTTTGTTTCCCTTCTGCAATATAATTTTTGAAAATCATTATATAGTTTTTTCTTCTTAAACAGAATATCCCGTCATTATCTCATAGGTCTTGAAGTCTTCAAAGTACTTTTAAGACATTAATCCCCTTCAGCCTCACAGTTACCCTGCGAGTAAGGTAAAAGGTCACATGCCCATTATATAGACAAGGAAACTGAAGTACAGAGAACATAAGAGACCCATCCGTGACATGTGCATGGCAAGGCCACAGCTGGAGTCCGGAGCCTCAAATTAAGTCCAATTCCATCTCCATGGTGCCCTCTTTTTACGTGGAGATACTCATGATTTCCCCGTTAAAACTATTAGTATCAGTGAAGAGACTAGGTCTGGGTTCTGGTACTTGAAAACCATGCATGCTACCACCTCCCTGTCCACACCCAGCTGACGGAGTTATCCCAGCATAGTGCTCTTTCCTGCAAGTCTGGTATGGCATTACCATCTGTCTGCTTGGAGACTCAGTCTAGCATGGTGGCAAAGAGCAAGGACTCTGGAGCCAGACTCCCCAGCTCTGAATTCTACCTCTGCCACTTACTAGCAGTGTGACCTCAAGCAAGTTACTTATGGTCTCCATGCCTCAGTTTCCTCATCTATAAAAGGAGGATGGTGTTAACAACATCACTTGCCTCACACAGTTGTTCAGAGAATGAGTAAGTTAATACCCTCAGTGTTCAGAATGGTGCCTACTTAAATGGTTTTTAAATTTAAAAAAAGAAAAAACAGAACTAAAACACAATGGTCCATGCAGTCAACTCCAATCAAGTCAATTTCTTAGCTGAAATCCATTTGCCATCTATAGACCTTGAGACACTCTGGACCCACATTTATACCTGCACACACTAAAATGTAAGAGTTCCAAAAGTAGGGATTTTGTCTTTTTTGTTTATTGCCGTATCATCAATGTTTTCTACAATGAAGATGCTCCAAGACACTCATCCCACGTCTACTCAAAATAAAAATGTAGGAAAAGCCACATGACTCTGTGGAATTGTCCAAGGAATTCCTCTGCTAACAAGAACAAACGTGATGTTACACCTACCCAGCTCTAGCATTCCCATGACATCAGCTGTGAAAAGGCTCAGTGTCATAGCCAGTAGAGCAAGGCAGTTAAGAGTAAAAGTTCAGGAGCTTGATTGTCATAATTCAAAACCTGGCTCTGTCACAAGGACTTTAGAAATTATTTTGTAGGTCTGTGTCACAGATTCCTCCTATACAACAGGGAGTTGGATTTGAAGATTATATAAAACAATACATGCAAAATGCCTTGGATAGCACCTGGCATGTAGTAAGTACTCAATAAATGTTACCTACTGCCACTATGAAGAGTAGAATTGCTTTTTCCACATTCCATAGAAAAGGCCTGCTCCCTCATCATGTTCCTCTAGATTTCATCACAGGGTATGAACAAGTCAACTGACCTGTAAAGTGTATCCGCATAGGCCTTTTGACAAACTCAAATCTAACCATCCCTACTATGCAAAATATGTTATGGTTTACTCATTGTCCAGAATCCCATTGAGAAATCCTCCAGCCTCAAGTATTGATACCACCCCAGGTGTCCTGGATCTCAGGATTCCACCAACTAGAGCACAAGAAAGAACAAATGTCCAAGACATGTGTAGTACTCTCACTGGGATCCAAGGGAAAACCTGAACAGTTCTTAAAAGATTCCCAACCTTCTTCTTTACCCTCTTCCAAAGGAGTAACAGCTTTAAGATCCATCCATCCACCCCTCCTCTCACATCCACTCAACTTTCATTTCATGTTAATTATGCAAAGCACTATCTATATTCTAATGATACCGTGACAAATAAGACACAACCCTGGCTATCCTTCTCATTCCAGTCTAAAGAGAGGCTGACAAGTAAGCCAGCTGCCACCAAATGGCGCAGTTTGGGAGCATGGTGGACCCAGGCTGCTCTAGGTCTGTGTGTACTGTGAGGTCTGACTCTGAGGCCTGGCCAGAGGAAACCAAGAACAAAAGACTTCAGGAAAGGTGGGAAACTGCCTCTAACTATTCCCCTACCTCCAGTCCCATAAATTTACCTGCTCTGGCCTGATATCAAGCCCACCAAGCAGGGAAATACACAACTGCTTTGCTCTCCCTCCCTCCTACCGCCCCATAAAAAGCTTTTCTGACTCTCATGGGCTCTTTCCGCAGTCAGTTCCCCCTTCCAGGCTTTACTCCAAATAAAGCCTGTTCTAGTCTATCGAGTCATGTCCTTTTTAATTCCCATATTTTCTAACAGGTTCAGCATTGGGAGTATGGACCCTGTGGTGTGTCTACAGCTGTAAGACTGCCTCAGAAACTATTAGAATTGGTTTTTGTCTCCTTTACATTCAAATCCAGGCAGCATGACAACACATGCTATAGGTATGTCTGCTCTATTCTGATCTGGGGATTCTTCTTCTTCCTCACTGGCACTGGAGTCACCCTGTGTTTGTGTCAAGCTCTATCACTCATTCACCATTGCTGCATGCGTACATTTATTCATTCACCAGTATCTGTTTTATATCCACATGCCAGGCCACCCGACAGCCAAGCCCTGTGCCAACATCCTTATCCATATTACCTGATCCTTTCCCACGTTCGCCCTGGGCCCCCGGCGCGGCCGAGAAGCTCACGTTGTAGTTGGGGCGATTCTGGGGGGAGGAGTGGGGCATGCTGGGCTGTGGCTTGGACTGTGCCTGCTGCCAGCCGTAGCCGCCTCCCTGCTGCCATCCTGAACCCATGGGCTGGGGAGATGCCTTCTGTGGCGAGCTGAGAGGTGGAAATCCTCCACCCAGCCCAGTTGGAGTGGTGGGTTTGCTGGCAAATGAAGAACTACCTACAAGGAAAATTTAAAAAAAAAAAAAAAAAAAAAGAGAAAGAAGGTAAGGCTATTTTGAATAGCTTCTAATTCTTATATTTCTCAAGATATTATTTTCAGTGACTTTAGTGGAAATTACCTTGACTGATAACATAATTAATACTCCTAATAGGGAAAGAAATTGCAGGTATATCTATTATATCCTTAATCCCCACAATGACATTTTTAGGTGTGTAGTCATTCTTCTATCTTCAGATGAACAAACTGTACCTCAGAGTTGTTAGATGATTTTGTCAAAGTCACACAGTCGGCATGTAGCAGAACTGGGACTTGAATCGAGATTTTTTTGGTACTGGAGTTTGAACCCAGGTATATTCTACCTCCGAGCTACACCTCCAGCAGCCTTATTTTTTATTCTTTATTTTGAAACAGGGTCTCACTAAGTTGTGGAGGGCCTCCCTAAGTAGCTGAAGCTGGCCACAAACCTGAGATCCTCCTGTCTCAGCCTCCCAAGTACTGGGATTACAAGTGTGTACCACCATGCCTGGCTGAATGGAGATCTTTGACTCCAAGACAGAAGATCCCTGGCTCTTCCTTCCCCCACCTCCCATCTTCTAAGCAGATTTTTTTTCCCACTAGAGTAAAAACTACCAAATGAGAAGGGGATAAAACAAAGTTCACATATCAAGGTGCTATTCAAACTTCATTGATCAAAATTATTGTTTCCTGTAACTACATGTATGATTAGCACTCAAGAGTAAATAGAGGTGTTTTAAAATTTTGCAACTAGGTTTCAGTTTCACACTGCTTGAATTTCATTGCAGGAGAGCTTGTGTTTAAAGAGGTGAAATGAGAAGCTGACCTGTAGTGATCTCCAAGGACCCTTTCATGCTAAAATAGATATACAATTAAAATGTATACAGAGAGTTTATTACACATGATTATGTACATTACCACCTTTGATCTACACAAATGCCCAGCCTGGTGTCTAGCACATAGCAGATGTCCAACAAGTACTGGTGAAAGAAAGAATGAATGAATGAATGAATGAATGAATGAATGAATGAATAACATATGCAAGAATTATAAAGCTGGGCTCAAACACAGGGTGACACAAGTCCAAGTACACAATACAACATTCCTAGTAGGGAAGATAAGAGGAATCCCAGGATCAAAATAGGAGGGAAATATTAATAGAAAAAAAATAAAATAGATATAAATAATAAGTAATAGTAGAAAACTAAATAATAATTGAGTATTAGAAGTTAGTTTTATTACCGATCCCACTTTAAAGAGGAGGAAGTCAAGGCTCAGAAATCAAGGCTCATCGTCACATAGCTAGTTAATAGAGGTGAACTGGGTCGTATGCATCCTACTTCTACCCCCAAACTCTTGAGCCTTCACTACACCTAATCCCTTATGGTCGCTTCTTTCTGCAGATATTTCTGCTCTATTCTGATCCAGGGACTCCTCTTCCTTCCCCACCAGCACTGGAGTCACCCAGTGTTTGTGTCTAGCTCTATCATTCATTCACCATTCTTGCACGCATTCATTCATTCACCGGTATCTATTGAACGTTCATGTGCCAGGCACTGTGTTGTATACTGTGTTGGATATGTACAACACAAAATATAAAAAAAAAAAAACTTGCTCTTTTAAAGCTGGGTGAAAAACTTCACCCCATTGGGCCTCATTTTCCTCATCTGTGAAATTAAAACTATGCCTATATCCCAGGTATTGTGTGAAGATACAGTAAGTATATGAAAGTGCTTTACAACCCCCGAATTAAATGAACTAAGAAGCATTATGTTATAAAATAAGGCATGCTCATATGCCAAGCCCACACCTGGTATATTATAGGGTTCAATATAAACTTGACAATAGGGAAAGGCAATGGCAGTCCTTATGCTGAAGTGTGGCACAGCCCCTGTCATTCTGTAACAACTTGAAGCCCTCTCCCTGTCATAACACATCAACATACATGTAAGGCTCGGGTTTCATTTTATATTTTAAGGATGCTTCCTTTATTCTAAATATATCTGTTCATTATTTTAAATTTTGATAAATATGGAAAAACTTTAAAAACTAAAACAAAAAAAAACCCACCTTCCATATTCCCACCAAACTATCACTTATTCTTTTATGAAACACTATCGATCGGGCATCTTCCCCATGGCAGGCTGTAGACACAGTGCGACAAGGCAGACGCTGGCCCTGCTCTCACCAGGCCTTAACACTGCATGACCTTCTAATGCCCAACCTTCCAGAATATTTCTACCTGGGCTCAGCAATTCTAATTGTCAATGCTTTTTGAAGCAGTGAACTGTCAGAAATACAAAGCAGAAGCTAAGCCCAGAGGCCCCTACTATCCTCATTAAAAGCTAAAGCAGTGGTTCTCAACCTTCGCTGTGCATCGGGACTACCCGGAGAGCTTTTCTTTTTTTAAATGAATGTCCCATCTCATGTAGTGCCTACCATACTGAGTATTTTTTGATTAAGGTTTTCTCTCTCTCTGTTGTAAGCTCCAATGAGCAGGAATGTGACCTGCTTTGATTCACTATTATATCCTGGATGCTTGGCAGGGAGTAGGTAATCAAAACCACCCATTGAATGAAGGAGTTAGTGTCTAAGGGTTGAAAACTATTGCTGACATGAGCTGGAGTGAGCTTCCTTCCCATTCTCAGCTCTAAAGCTGTTTATGCTCCGGAGTAGCTAAGACCTCCCAGTAAGGCTGGGAAGGATAAGAATCCCCCTGTCCCTCAATTTCCCTTTTAATCCACTAATAATCTCTACTGACTTCTATTAAATCTCAGGTGCTTCTTCCGCCATTACTGAGTTAAACAACCTTCTCTTGCAGGTGGCCCTTCCCATGCCCACTGCTGCTCCATTCTTACTAGCTCTCTATTATATATCCAGAGTTCTCCTAAAATGCAAAACTAACTGCTTCCTCAAATTTCACTCAGATTGAAGTCCAAACCCGTTCTGAAGTCCTTCCCAAGTTGTCATTACCTGCTAGACACCATCAATCCCTCCTTCCACAGATCCCTGCTCTCCACCATTGGTGACAAGGGAGCTTTTAAACCTTTTAAACCCTTCCCTCAGCCTGGGTTTCAACTTAGAAGCCACCATTTCTGGTCCTTCCCTATCCCCAGACTCTGGCTTCAGTGATCTCAGAACAACTGTGAACTTTTCAAACCTCTAGATTGCAGTTGCTATGTGACAGAGAGGTCACCTGGGAGCTCATAAAACTCCCTGTACCCAAGCCACACTCAGACCAATTATACCTGAATATCTATTGGAGGAACCAAGGCATTATTTGTATCCAGAACTGTGGAATGTGTCTTGACTCTTCTCTCTTCTCTGAATGGCAGAGCAGTAGCACTTCAGGAGCCATGAACATACTCAGTACACAGATTTCGGTTTTTAAGTGCTGTGCCACACAAAAAGGAGGACAGGTGCCATGGGAAATTACTACTACTAGTAGACTGGAATGTCTACTTGTTCCATAAAGAAAATTCTCAACATGATGTGATCAAGTGAAAAGAACACAGAAGCCAAAACAAAAGTTTTCAGAAACCAAATCAAGGACAGAAAGAACAACAAAGTAAAAAAAATGAGAGTAATGAGCCAGAAATGGTGGCACATGCCTAAAAGCCCATTATTTGGGAGGCTGAGACAGATAAATATAAAAGTCTTAATTACAATAAAATGCTAACTAATTAATATATGTAGAAAGAAGGACAAATTTAGAAAATCACAGTCTTTAACATCATAGTAATAATTGCTTCAGGCAAGAATCATTAATGAATGCTAAAATCATCGGGTAAAAGTCAAATGGAAAATAGGATATTCTCAAATATAATTATCTCAGAATATCTCCCTCAAACTATTTACCAGTTACAAAGGGAAACTGGTAACTTCACAGCAAAGAAATCTGGCTGATATCTCTTTATCCAATTGATTAAAGTTATGATCAAACCAAAACTGGTACTTTCCCCACCGGCCTATGCCCCTCAAATATCAATGTCATGAAAGATGGAGAAAAGCTGAGGAAAGTTTTCAGATTAAAGGAGTCTAAAAAGGAATGCCAACTTAAAGGCAAGACTAAGTGGATTTTTAAAAAGGATTTCCTGTAAAGGTCACCTCTTTTAAGAGAACTTTCCTAACTACCTGTTATCTAAACCAACACCCCAACCCATCCATCATTCACCATCTCCTCTTATCCTTATTTTCGCCTTTGCCTTCTCTTGTTTCTGTTTTCATAGCACTTAGCTCGAGGCTATGCAATAAGCTCTGGAGCTGGACTTCTTGGTGTTCACCCTGTTACTTGGGTGTGTTACTTAACCTTTAGCACCCCAGTTTCCATAGCTATAAAATGAGGATAACAGTCCCTACTTTGAAAGATTATTGGGAAGATTAAATAAAATGATTATATGTAAAACACTTAAACATAGTACCTGGCTCAGAGTAAAGCCCTCAATAAACATTAACTGTCATTATGATTTTATTATATATTTATTCATTTGTGGTGTGTTCTTCCTTCTAGGTATAAGCTTTAGGAAGGCAGGAGTTTGTTTTGTTTTTGTTTGGTTGGTCTTTAGCAAAACAGTGCTAGCATATAGTAAGTGCTAGCATATAGTAAGTACTTAATAAATATTTGGTAGATGAATAAATGTATAAAAATGAACAATGAATGAAATTTTCAGCAGACCTTCGCCTGATGTTATTATTTTAAAATCTGACATTTACATTAAGATACAAAGAAGGATAGGAAGGAAGATGGCTATGTAAAATTATTTGGGGAGCTTTTAGTTTTTGTTTTTGTTTTTTGGTACTGGGGATTGAACCCCGGAGCATTCTACCTCTGAGCTACAACCCCAGCCCTTTTTATCTTTTATTTGTAAACAGGATCATATGCTCCTGGAAGCTCTAACTTCATTCATGCTACAAATCTAAAACCAGGCATTGGATAAATGAATTAATAAAGATCAATCCAATCATGATATTTGATGCCTTTTTAAAAAAGTCAATCTCAGCTTTGAGAATACAGCTTAAGAATATACAGTATTAGTAAATTAGATCTGAGGCTTTTCTGCCTCAACTGTTATTTATATCTTCACCTGTTAAGCTTGTACCTAGTGTCCCAAGGTCAGCAAAAGGATCGAGAGTCTGGGGCTTGTTCTGATGGGTGGGAGTGCCATGAGAGGATCCTGTTGGGCTGGTGGCAGCTGATTTGCTTCCCATTCCAAAACCTCCTGGAAAAGAAACAAGAACAGTAAAAATAAGTTATTTGTCCAACACTGAATTCCAAAAGTCAGAATTTCAGAGCTGCTACTCATTTGCCTCTGAGGCAAATTAGGACAGGGTTTGGAAATGTGTTAGAAGTCTCTAGACCGTATTTCTCTGATGTGTGTGAATGGTGACCTGGAGCAAGGACAAGGCACAGAATAGGCACTAGCTCTTTCCTGGCCACATGTGTGAACTGTGATTCCCAGTGCTGCCCTCTCATGTCACCAGACTCTGATCTTTCCTGAGGGATGTGGAGTCTGGCCTGGAACTGAATCCTGGCTCTGCCACTTCCTACTGAGTTAACTTGGGCATCTTGCATCTTTAAGCATCAATATTCTGCAAAGTCATCCTAATAAGCTGGGCCTTGAGCATGGCTCGGCCCACTGGAATTTTGCAAGGCAATTGATTCCAAAAGATGGAACACATGGCATTTCCCACTTTGCATTATTATATTCTGGAAATTTGGGGTGCTTTGGGTTTTGCTTTCACATTAATTATAGAGAAAAAATTTCCTAGAGACACAGGATGGCTAAGCAGATTGTGATTCATCAATGGTAGCTGAAAAGAACAATGCCTCAGCTCGTCTCAGAGATATTCATTAATCCTTTACAAACATCAGGAATTGAACCTTACAAGCCTAGATACAAATCAAAGGAACTTAGGTCTACTATTTTTTATCTGTGAGTAAAGAAAGCTTTCTCTCTCTCTGAAACACCTCCCCCTTGTCTTCACCACATATCTAGCTGCCTGACAGGATCTGAGCAAATAGTGAAGATTTAATCTAATGAATAGAGTTTCCTCTCTGTTGTTAACCTTTAACACTGTTTTCATACTAAAAGAATTTTTATATACATATTGTATTCTGTAACCTTTGCTGTTTTCTTAATCCCACTAAATACTATGGGAAATAACTTTTGTAGTTAAAGATGTACCCACTCAACTTTAGGAAAAACAAGTCTGTAAAAATTCCTGTTCTGTATACCTTGTTGTAAGAGATACTATAAGAAACAGTGATGACATGAATTAAACAGATACGTTCCAACACTGCATTGGGTGTGAGTGTATTCTCATGACCTCGTACTCGATCCCCACCCAACGAGGGACCCCCCTGACCCTGTTGCCTCGAGGGCAAGATCAACACAAATTACATAGGGGGCTATAAAACTCCATAAGTAATCATTTCATCTAGGGTAAAGGATTATGAGTTAGTAACTGGTTAAATGTATACAAAAACAAACCTGTTGACCTTTACCTGGTTTAGTATGCCAGTCCCAACCTCCAGAAACATCTGGCTGAATGTTTACAGCAGGTGTACTAGAAGCTGCAGATGGGAGGGAAAAAAAATGAGAACAAGATAGCTCAGGAGCAATTTTTCTAAGTTCACACAGGATAAAGCCATAAACCGCCATCTATCTATCTGATAAGGGATTAATAACTGGAATATATAAAGAGCTCCTACAACCAAATAACTAATTAGCAAATAGCAGAATTTACAAAGAGGCAAAAGGTTAGATGTGGTGGCACATGCCTGTAATCCCTCTTTTACTTATTTAGTACCAACCCAGAAATCTTGTACCTTCCTATCAAGTTAGTATCTCTTGATTTTCAGAAGAGATTAGTGATGCCTTATAGAAACTTGGGGGAAGTAGCACAAGGACTTGGAGGTGGGAAATCTAACCTCTTTACACTGGCATCTGAGCCTCACCTATATGCTACCCTATATGAAGAGGGTTCAACTGACTCACTCAGAGTGGAATGATTATTGCTTTCCCAGAAAAGATAATGGCAAATTATCCTCATGCACTGGCACAATACAGACCAAAATGAAAAAGATGGCTACAGAACAAAGGAGAGCTAGTTGGCCTAAGCTGAGTTCTATAACTTGATCTAGATTGCCATGTTGAGGTAGGAAAACCCATGTCCATGCTACATAAAAAATAGTACTCTTATCAACACAATAACTTCAAATATTAAAAGCAGGATAATGTATAACCTACTAGTATGTGTATACATAATACCCTTCTAGTACACTTGTATAGTATAATGTATACTTAATAGTATAATGTATATACTATCACTATGCATCAAAGCAGCTTTGACAGGAAGAACTGAGTCAATACATTTAATATTTATATGCAAAACATATAAATTTGCACCTGTTGTGTGCCAGCAATTCTTCCAAGGCACTAGGGATTCATTAATGAACAAAACAAACAAAAACCCCTGCCTTTGTAAAACTAATGTTCTAGTGAGGAAAGAACAGAAAACAAACATCATTCGTAAGTACATTATTCCATATATTAGAATTTAATAAGTGCAATGGAAAGGAAAATGTAGAGTAGGGCAGACGATCACTTGTGATTTGAAATGGAGCAAAGTAGACCCTGTTGGCAGGGTAACACTGAGCAAAGATTCAAAAGAGCTGAAGAAGTTAGCCGTGCAGATGTTTAGGGAAGAGTACTGAGGCAGAGAGAGTAGCCAGTGCAACATTAAAGAAGGCAGTAGGGCTGGAATGAAGAGAGCAAGGGAGAGAAAATGAGAAATGAGGTCATAGGCGAGGGGGTGCTAGAGCACATAAGACCTACCTAGGCCATTGCAAGGGCTTTGGCTCTCATGTTGAATGAAATAGGGAGCCATTTGGAACACAGCCATGACATGCTTACATTTAAAATAAGTAAGCAAAAATAACATGGCTAATCAATAATCAGGAGACTCTCTTAGGTGGGCACTACTCATGGCTATAGGACAACTTGTATGTTGTCCTATAGACTCATTTCAAATAGTTTTGAGAGTAAAGACCAGTTGGAATTCAGGAGGCCAAGGCAGGAAGATTGTAAGTTCATGGCCAGCCTTAGTGAGTAACTTAGTGAGACCCCTTCTCAAAATAAAATAAAAAGAGCTAGGGGTATAGCTCAGTTGTAGAGCACACTTGGGTTCAAACCCTAGTACTGGGAGTGGGGGTAAGCAGTTGGAAATCACCCATAAAGGTTGTTCCTGGACTGATTTCTCTATTGGGCCAAGATAGAGTTTGACCAGGGTTGCATAACTCATCTGTCTTTTGCATTTGTGTGACTTCTTTGAAGTCAAGCTGATAAGTGGACTGTGTCATCCAGGCAAGCCTAGGGTATCATCAACAATACAGTGCCCTCTAGATTGGGCCCACCGTTCAGCATCAGGAGAGAGCACCAATTTGTCTCAAAACCATTTTCTCAGCCAGGTGTGGTGGTGCACAGTTGTAATCCCAGTACTTGGGAGGCTGAGACAGGAGAATCGCAGGTTGGTGGCCAGCCTCAGCTACCAAGTGAGGCCCTGTACAGCTTAGTGAGACCTTGTTTCAAAATAAAGAATAAAAAATAGGACTGGGGGTATAGTTCAGAGGTAGAATGCCCCTGGGTTCAATTCCCAGTTCCTCAAAAAAAAAAAAATTACAAAAACAAACAAAGAAAAAACCATTTTCCCTTCACTGAAGAACTCCAGTTTTAATTAATATAATCTCAGTCACATACTTCTGCTCTTACACGTGATTGTGATTGCTATTTTCTCCATACAAACTAAATCTCTACCATAGAAATATAATGTGGGGCACATGTAATTTAAAATTTTCTAGTAGTCACATTTTAAAAAGTAAAAACATATAATTAAAGTTAATATAGTAATATATTTTATTCAACAAAATAAGCTAAATATTATTTTGACAAGTGATTAATATAAAATATTAACAAGATATTTTATATTCTTTTGTTAGGTTAAGTTTTGAAATCTGATATATACCTTATACTTAGAGCTCATCTCAAATCAGAATGACTGCATTTGAAGTGTTCTATAACAATGTGTGGGTAGTGGCTATCAGAGTGGACAGATTAAGTCTAATACTTAAGGGTGGTAGATCTCAAACTTTGTTCTGAAGACTACTAATTGAGTAGACTGCTAATATCATATTTTGTTAATTTAAGACACCTATTTTTCCACATTTCAAATATTTCTCTCATCAAGATGAATTATACAAACTTGAGGGGTGATGGTGGTAGTGGTGCCTCTTACTACCTTGTGTAAAACAGCTGACTATTGTCATCAACATTACCATCATCTGTTTGACACTTCCAGTATATTTCCTCAAAATCTGTTTACTTAAAAATGTGTGAAATAACTAATAAGCAATAAAGTCTGAATTATAAAAAAGATACATCCTATAATCAATGGTACTATGCTTCTTTGTATGTAGCTCTAATTAAAAAAGGAATTCCACAGTCAAGCTTCAGGAAGGTTGAGTGAATCAAAGCAGGCTTCTTCCCTATAAGACATCCCAGAGCTTTTCATGTGAATTGTCAATTTCCAAGAGAGATATATTATGCAGCCCTCACACTCCCAGGAAAGCACCCACAGGATACTCTTATACCTGAGCACTTAATATCTTGCAGAAAGTTATGTTCCACTGAACACAATATACATGACTCTCTCACCATGCACTGTAGGAGAAGGACTTCTCGTAGGCTGAAGAAAGGGGTCACTGGAAGCATTGGATGTATTCAGAAAAGAACCCAGCAAATCTGGACCTGATGACTTAGGAGGTGCTGCAAATGGATCGAAAGTGGCACCTAGAAAACAATGGGAAAATACATATTTTTGTCCTAGAAGCTATAGAATCACATTGAAGAGCTGTCCCTGTTGCCTGCACTAGACCAAATACTTGAAAAATTAGGTTGATGTCTGCCTCCTGGCCTGCTCCACAGGCCCACCTTATCCTTAAGACTTCCCCCAGGGCTAGCAATGAATCCCAAGAATTTCTAACCACATGGATAATCCCATAAAACCATAAAAACTATAAAAGAGGGCTTCTTGGGCCTTTGAAGATCTTAACAGCATAAATAAGGGTTTATAGAGAACCTGAGAAGATAAGGATAGCATGGATGAATCATTGGGTGCCAAATCCACACGTGGCCACAGGAGGTGATCATTGACTCAACTATGCTTATGTTGAGTGTCATGTCAAATGAATTAATGGACAAATACCAGGCAGGGGGGGACTCTGCTATCAAGATTAACAGTAGAAAATCACACTGACTAGTTTCACCTAGTTTTGTTTTGGTGGGTTATTTTTAGTTCTTTTGATTTTTTTTTTTTTTTTTTGGTTGGGGGCACAGGGGGAAATTGAACCCAGGGGCATTCTACCTCTGAGCTACACCCCCAGACCTATTTTATTTTTCACTTTGAAACAGGATCTCACTAAGTTGCGGAGGGCTTTTCTAAGCTGCTGAGGCTGGCTACAAATCTATGCTCCTCCTGTCTCAGCTTTCCAAGTACTGGAATTACAGGCCTGCACCACCACACCTGGCCTAGTTTTGTTTTTTAAGTGGCCTCTGACTCACTTGAAAGTTAAAAAGAATAAAATGAGAGTAGTGAAAAATACTGAACTCTTCTCATATCTTATATTATATGGAGCTAAAATAATTCTAAATACCATCTCTCAACCACCTGCTAGATATCTGATACAGATTTGGTGAAGTGAGGAAAAATTTGTGAAAGAACTAAAAAAAACTTGAAGAAAGTAGGAAACTAGGGTTGGCAATAATACTGCCACAACTAACACTCCATCCTTTCTGAAAGTTTACACTATCTTTCATAAAGACCTCAGCTGATCCTCAATTTCACCCTGTCAGACAGAAGTAGTATCATTTACATTCTAAAGATGATGAAATCGAAGCTTACAAGGCTAAGCTGCTGGCCCAAAGTCAAGAAAATAATAAGGACAGATCTCAATAATAAGAAAATAATAAGAACAGCTCAAGTCTTCTGACTCCAAATTCCAGGAATTTCCCACAAGCACCTTGCATTCCTCACAGTTACAAAATGATGTGATGAAAATCGTCAAGCTGCATGGAGATAACTGGCCTTTAATTTCTTATTATGAAGCAAGGAACATAATCCCCTGTAGCACCAGATAGTGAGATATCACTTCCTGGTCTGTAAGCATCAAGCTCATGGCTGTTTGCTTCCTGGAGTGGAAATGACCCACGCGAAGAACAGGCAAGTTTCAAACTAGTTAGCAAGTAAACCCCACTCCCACAGTGCAGCCAGGACACATGGCTTACCAATTTGCAGCTCTGACTTCTCTGGTATAATGTTCTCCTAACATCCACTGGGCAGCAGATGAGCCTTGGGGGCAGCAATATTACTGACTGTGTTTCTGGCACTGTGTCACACATGATGTATATCCCTCACCTCATTTAATACCCACAAAACCTTATACTTTCTATAAAATGAGAATTCAGATTTATAGGGTGACTATAGGAGGATAGTAGGCTAATTCCTTTACACCAAGGTTTGAACCAACCAATGGAAGATGTAAAACTCTTCCCATCATTACCTGGGACACTTTTAAATATCACTTTATGTTAGAAGCATTCTCTGATAACTAACAGTGAAATGTTGAACACCACAGACAAGAGCTCAAAATTTAGTCTTTACTGCTGGCAGGTATTAGCCCCATGTTACAACTATAAGTTTAACATTTAAAGGCTATCCAAATGGTTCAGTGCTGGTCCTGGAATTCAAATCCACATTTTAATTCTAGATTTAGTGTGTTTTCTAATTCCTCTTAGGGAAATGAGTCCTTGAGTTGTGGACCTGGGGCTGGCCATGCTTAGCCAAGTCAATCAGTATATATAGGCCTCAATTTCATTTTCTATAACCTGAGGCACAGAGTTAACTAATGTGTAAGGCCCCTTCCAGCTCTGACACTGGAATATAACTATCACCCTGGGACTAAGATAAGTGGAATCATGGAAAGTGACATAGGGTGCTTTGCTTTAAAACTCAACCATTGAGTTCTATGCTATCTGGGATCTTCAGGATTTTACTTTTCTGACAGAGCTTTTATTTACTCTAGTGAATGACAAATGGAGAGAAGGAAGCAAAGTATAGAGGAAATAACTGTGGTCTAGGATTCAGAGCTCCTGGATCCACATCCTGGCTCCACCAATACTCAGCCCAAGCCCTTGAAACTATATAATTCAGGATCCTTTCTCACAAATCCACTTCCCAGCAGAACTGCTGCACACCAAGACCAGCCCGGAACCTTCTGAGGAGTCAAGGACAAGCTTGGGGGAAAAGTTTCTACAGGATACTACAGGCCTGGAGAGTTGAGACCTGTCCTTTTACTCATCCTAATGTGATGTCATCTTGGTTAATGGTGACAGTAACCGGGGACAGCCAGTTTGAGTTGGCTCTGCAGAAGTGGCCAGAGGTCTCTGCTTACCTAGCTACATTGTGTGGATGACCAGTCATAGAAAGCAGCAAGTCTGCAGGAGCAAAGTGAAACTGAACCCACATGGGCTCAACTCCTTCCCCAGCACCAACTGCTCTCTCAGCAGCCACACTGCTGCATAAGTCCCTTAAGTATGTCCTGAAGTGACTCTACACTTCCCTGCATAGCCAAAGAACAGTCAGAAAACCAGAAAGGCACTACAGGAAATTTGAGGGACAGCTCTGAAGTCAAATGGCCAAGTTGATTACCAGCTAACTATATGAACTTCTGCAGTTAATTCAATTATAAAATGAAGATAACGGGAGCACTTCTTTCTTGGGTTTTTATAACAACTGAGTCATGTTTAGTGTTATATTCCATACTTGGCAACTGGTAAGAATACCACAAATATGTTATTATTTTTAACAATAATTCATTCATCTACATCTCCAAGAAGAAGTAATGAAAGCAGCTTAGAGCTTATAATCCTGGAAAAAGAAAATCAAGGGTGGATCTCAAATATCCACTCTTACCCTAACCTGCCAAAATAAACATCATTTCTATTTTTTGTGTTCTCTATTTAAATGGGGGGGGGGGCTAAATATAGACATTGAAGGGACTTTCATTTGGACTTTTAGAAGAGAACTCCAACTTATTAGGGCAGTAGGATTCTGCCTGCTTGGCTCCCAAGTTATAATTCAAATATGAGAAGCGCAGAGCGACAAGGAAAAAAAAAAATACCTTCTCCTACACGTAGGGTTGGCGATGCGGAGGTGGAGGTGGCGACACGGCGCGGGGTTGACTGCGTAGACGCGGGCCCGCTAGCGCTGAACACGTCTTCTACCCCGGACTGCGCGGCCTGGGCAGCAGCTGCGCCTCCACCCCCAAACAGGTCGCTCAGCAGTTCTGAGTTGGTGGGTGGCGCTGCCGGCTGAGAGAAGTTCTTACTCACATCCGACCCTTCCAGGCCCAGAAGGTCCACCTCCTCTGGGGGTGGAGGCGCTGAGGGCTCCTGCTGCTTCCTGCTGGGCTTCTTGGGTCCGTGATGTCTGTCGCCATTGGCATTCCCGTGTGGACTGGAAAGTGTCAGGAGTTCATCATCTGACTGCTCACTCTCCTGATTGACCAGAGCAGCGTGGTCCTCCTCACAGAAGGATTTCTCTGCTTTCTGATCTAAGGAAAGCCAGGAGGCCAACAAATGGTTAGTTACCAATCATAGCACTGTTGGGTTTTGTGACATTATTTGTACATTATTCCAGAAAGAGAGGGATTCAGCCCAGAGCAAATAATGCTTTCAAACCCATACCAATGGAGCACTTGATACATTTCACATTTTATTCAACTACTTTTGTTGAGCATCAGAGAAGCAGTGTAGCACAGGGGTAAAACTCCAGAGCCAAAAAGCCTGGGACTGAATGCCACTCCATCCCTCACTGGCTCCCCAACACTGGACAAGTTACTTTACTTCTCTGTGCCTCAATTTCCTCCTCAACAAAATAGGTGTAATAAATAGTACCTAACTCACAGACTCCTGGATAATTATGTAAAATGATACTATAAAGTGCTTGCATCAATAAATGTTGATTACTATTACAGTTGGTAAGTTCCAGGCATTATGCTAAGTGCTTTGGGGGAAAAAAGGTCACTCCTAGTCCTTTACAGACATGTCTTACTGACTTTTACTTCTCCTTGAGGCCTGCAGCCTCGAGTCCAAAGCAGAATTGACTCACACACCTAAGGAGTAGATGGAAGATCTCTGTTTGCAATGGTCTTGACACCAACCTGAAAGGAGATGCCCTGAAAGGAGGCAAAAAGGCCTCCTTTAGGGAAGGGGTGGAGAGCTAGTGAGTGACTTTCCAGGCCCTTCTTGCTATGCTCATCCCACAGAACTCTGTTATTTAATGTCAAATAGACCCACATTCCAAATTAGGTATATATAGGTCTACACCCTTTATCCTCAATTCTAAAATGCAAAAAGCTATGAGAAAGGAAAGGCTTTCCTAAGTTTGGTGCAAACTTGGTTGGCAGAAAAAGCTGATCAGAATGGATAGGAAAGTTATTTACAGTCTTCACTGGTCTCACTCAGGGATATTATTTATATGTTTCCATTGTAGAAATAATAATATACCTGATTGCAGGCTGCTGCCTGAAATGCCACTGAGGATGTTAAGAAATATACACCTTATATAGCATATCACCTTTCTATAATGCAAAGAATTCTGCATTCCTAAACAACATCTGGCTCTGAGAGGTTCAGATAAGAGATTGTGCATCTGTGCTAAAACCTATTTCAGAGCCAACAGAAGTTATTTCTAAATTACTTCCTAAAATGGCAATGGAAAGGTAAGAGTGAAGTTTTATTAAAACCCAGGGGGAAGTCAGGTGTGGTGGCACATTCCTGTAATCCCAGCATTTGGGAGGCTGAGACCAGAGGATCCAGGTTTGTGGCCAACCCCAGCTTCCTAGTGAGGCACTCTGCAACTTAGTGAGACTCTGTTTCAAAATAAAGAATAAAAAATAGGGTTGGGGGTATAGCTTGGAGGTAGAATGCCCCTGAGTTAAACCCCCAATACGGAAAAAACAAACAAACAAACAAAAACCAAGGGGCTGCAGAATCTGCTTGGTCTCTGAATTTGACTGGGTTCACTAAACTCAAGACGCTTTTTGTCCTACTTCTCAAAAGAAAATTCTAAAAATAAGACTTCCAATTCAAATGAATTCTTTTTTTTTTTTCTTTTTTTTTTTTTTTGCGGTACTGGGGATTGAACTCAGGGGCATTCTACCTCCGAGCTACACCCCCAGCCCTATTTTTTATTCTTTTTATTTTGAAACCGAGTCTCACTAAGTTGCGGAGTGCCTCACTAGGTAGCTGAGGCTGGCTGCGAACCCGGATCCTCCGGTCTCAGCCTCCCGAATGCTGGGATTACAAGCGTGCGCCACCACGCCCGGCTCAAATGAATTCTATGAATAACTTTTCCACCAAACACTGAAACTTCTATAAGCGATGATAATACTGTCTTACATTCACACATCCAAGAAAGATCAATCAAGAGAATTTTAGCTAGGCTATCCCCAAAGCCAGTCTATCACCCTGTTCATTCATAAAGTGCCAACTATTCAAGTCTACACCAAACCTTGCAGTCGGTCTCAGCAAACTGTAAAGCAAGGGTCGCCAAGGTATGTTGATTAAGATGCCCGCGCCAGCCCCTGATGGCAGCAGTGTGCAGTGATGTGTTGGGAAGGACTCTGAAAATACCCACAGGTTTGTGAGAAAACATGACAGTGATGGAGCCCCAGTTTCTGCTACTTTATGTTAAAGCGAGTGGAGAGACACAGAGGCCAGGCATTTGCGCCCCCCCCCCCATGCCAGGGTAAGCTCAGTTCTTCCCGGTTAGTGGTTACGGCATTCTGTGGGAAATGCTGAACTTTATATTTTTGGAATATTTAGTTGAAGACAAGAAATAGAGTCCTTTGATACTCTGTATTATCAGCAGTCTAAAGAGAGATCTTAGAACATCATAGTTATTCGTCAATCCAAGAAAGACATGGCCCAGAACACAAAAGGTAGAGGTCAGCTTGAGATGGCCTTTTGCATTCGTCTGAGAGCTCCCACGGAGTTGAAAGTAGGGAAGTTGTCTGATTTGGAAAAGGTGTGAGGGGCAGTGTATGAAACAAGAAGGAAGGAACCTAACCTGGATGACTACTAAGTTCTTTGTTTTGATTTAGATTGCTTCAAAGGGCTAAGTGTCTTTATAGAAGAACCACAGAACTTAATCGCTTAGTCATCTAGCCATGAAACTTAGAGAAATGCTTAGAAGTACCTTGCCAACAGAGAGAGGCCAAGAAGCCACTTTGCCCCACATGCCTGGGGTTGTCTGGAGGGACATCTATTGGAGCCTCTCCTGCAAGACAAAAGGCCACACAGCATCAATGAAACACAGGAGATAAGGCAATGTGATGAATAGCACAAAGGCTTCCACCTGAAACACAAACCCTGCAGGTGACTCATACCTCCTAAGGCCAGAGTGTCTTGATGCTCCTGGTGAGAAGAGAAGAGGATGCTGGGGTTGACATCTTTTGAGCAGTAATGCTCCCACGGTGGGGTTAAGTCTACCACTTTGTCATGGGGCTGCAGCTCTACATCCAGCGTCACCTGAAATAGCTGAGGATATTTTTCTGGTACATCACATGCATCTAACTCAGGCCTAAATAGGGATTCAAAAGAATAAGACCAGTGAAAAACCATGGGACCAGTAGAATGTGCAGCACAGAAACCATCTTAGGTTGACTTTTCAGTTAACTCAAGACTCTTCTGGGGAAGACTCAATCATTAACTAGATGTGTTACTTTACTTCTCTGTACCTCAGTATTGTCAGCTAAAAACAAACAAGCAAATACATAAATAAATAAACAAACAAACAAATCTGAAGAAAATAATGCCTGCTCAAAGAATGTGGGTATTACCACATGCAAAAACATTCTGGAAACCAGGCATGGTGGCACACGCTTGTAACGCTAGTACTTGGAAGGCTGAAACAGGAGGATCACAGGTTCATGGCCAGCCTCAACTACTTAGTGAGGCCCTGTTCCAAAATAAAGAATAAAAAATAGAGCTAGGGCTGTAGCTTGGAGGTAAAATGCAGCTGGGTTCAATCCCCACTACTGCAAAAAAAAAAAAAAAAGCATTCTGGAAAGCAGAGATGATACTTCCAGTCACTGCACAGTAGCACAGCCAAATCAGCCACTAAAATAGTGAAGTTGAGCCGGGCATGATGGCGCACACCTGTAATCCCAGTACTTGGGAGGCTGAGACAGAAGAATCACGAGTTCACGCAGCCAGCCTCAGCAACTTAGCAAGTCCCTCCACAACTTAGTGAGACCCTGTTTATAAATAAATAAACAAATAAATAAATAAATAAATAAATAAATAAATAAATAAATAAGGCTGGGGTATAGCTCAAAAGTAGAATGTCCTGGGTTTAATCCTCAGTACCACACACACATGCAAATAAAATTAGTGAAGAAGGTCCAAAGCCACCTTCCTGAGGCCTTGAATGTCTATCCCTACCTCAGACCCAGCAACTTCCACCTATTCCTGCAGCCTCAGCCACCCTCCTGAATTCCCAAGCCACTGGATGATATAGCAACTAGGGACCAATGTCTGGCATGAAGGGCCCTCCAAAACCCTGCTTCAGTGCTGAGGTGTTATCCATGGGGATGGTCACTCCCTGCTCATACTCTACCGCTGAGTGAACAGCCATTTCTGATGGGAAGACAAGGGGATACACAGATGCAAAGGATCAAAGTAATAATCATTTGTTCCTCCTTTGCTCATGCCTGTTCCTGTTATGCTCGGGATCTAGGCTGCCCCCCTCCTCAAAGGCTCATGTGCAATAGGCTTGGTCTCCAGCATGTTTAGTAGTGTTCAGAGATGGGGATTTTACCCAATGACCAGATCGTGACATCTCTGACCTCATCAGTGGATTAATCCATTTGATGGATATCATTTAAATGGACTACTAGGAAGTGGTAGAAACTATAGGGAGAGGGGTCTAGTTGAAAAGAGTGAAGTCCCCGAGGGGCATGCCTTTCAAGATCACATCTTATCTCTACTTTCCAGGGCCTACAGATTGAGTACCTTTCATCTGCCAAGTCCTTCCACCATGATGTTTCTGCCTTAGCAGCGGCTGACCATAGACCAACACCTCTGAAACTATGAGCCAAAACTAATCTTCAAGTTGTTTCTCTAAGGTATTTGTCCCAGCGACGAAAAGCTAACACATTGCATCACGTGAAATTTTAGACCTTTCTATTTGACGTCTTTGATATGTTTGTCCTTCCAAAGATAAATCATATTCAACTGAAAGTTTTAAAATGTATCCAGCCTCTCCAAGAGGCAGAGCGCCGCTCAATGGTCCAGTGGCACAGCACTCTGGGAGATGCTCCTAGCACTGAAGAGGCTCAGAGCTGCACAGCAGCACAGATGCAAACGGACTTCCAGTCCAAGTGGCACTTACTTGGTGAACTTTAAAACCGTTGTGTCTGGTGGTATGAATCCAGAATGAAACTGAAGCTGGAATATCTGCGTGTTGGTCACCTGAAAAGGTGCAAGAGAAACATTACAATCCACCAGTGAAAAGGAAATCTGATTTAGGGAAATTAGACTTGGGGGAGCCATGCACTTTCAAGGATTTCCACTTCTGAATCTTTGCTTACAGTGAATATTAATTATCTCCCCCTCCTCCCTCCCATTAACTCTCATTTCCTCGTCCACTAATGACCCACTTTCCTACACACTGCCATGCTTTGATTGAGTGTGTTCCTTCTTCCCAGCATGCCCTGCTCCAACCTGATGAACTCATCTTTTGAGACCCACCTTGGAAGGGCATATCTTCTCTCTAGCCTATCTGGGCCAACACTGGCTAAAACAAAGTGCCTCCATCTTCCCTCTAATATGGTATTATAGATATTTCTACATGTGTGAATTTTTCCACAGAGCAACCATTTGCTAATATTTGTTTAATTAAAATATTATTATTACAATGCCATTCCTCAAGCAAAAAAGAAGCAGTAACCCAAATATCCATCAACTGATAGATTAAAGAAATGTTGGATGGCCATACAATGGAATATTATTGGGTTCTAGGAAGGAATGAAATACTGTACATGCTATCACATGAACAAATTTCAACAATATTATGCTCAGTGGAAAAACGCCAGCTGTAAGAGACCACATAGTATATGATTCCATTTATATTAAATGTCTAAAATAAGCATATCCATAAGGATAGAAAGGTAGATTCATGGTTATCAGGAGACAGGGAAAGAGAAGTGGCTAGTGACTGCTAATGGGTGTGGAGTCTCTTAGGTGCGATGAAAATGTTATGGAACTACATAGTTAATGATGGTCACACAATCTTTTGAATATACTAAAGACCACTACACTGTATACAAGGGTGGCATTTATGCAGTGTGAATTTTATCTCAATAAACATTGAAGGGATGCAATTATTTAATTCCACATCTTTAGTTGGAATCTCTCTCCCATATGGAACACTGAAAGAAGGACATGACTTCTAAGAAGCATGGTTTGCTACAAGTTCAAGGGCTGCCCCTTTTGTCACAGTTGTCATATCAAGGACTTTGGGCAAGTCACACCTCTCCAAGTCTCAGTTTCCTCTCTTGTAAAATGAGGAAGATGAAAATTGAAAATCAGCAATCTCCAAAGGCTCTTTCTCATTCTAAACTCACAAGTCACTCAAGCCTAAAGTGATTTGGAAAAAGAGACTCAGAGAACTCCTATTAAAAACCTGGATGAGCCGGGCATGGGGACATATGCCTATGATCCCAGTACTTGGGAGGCTGAGACAGGAAGATCACAGGTTCAAGGACAGACTCAGCGAGAAGCAAAATTCTCAGCAACCCACTGATACCCTATTTCAAAACAAACAAAAAAAGGCTAGGGGTATAGCTCAAAGGTAAAATGCCTCTGGGTTCAATCCCTGGTACCACAAAAAAAAAAAAAAAAATTCAGATGAGCTAATGCTTGATCCTTCCCAAAAGTTTACCTTAGCCTGCAGCCGGCTCCCAATGGTCGACCTCAAATGATACATGGAAACAACCACATCTCCTTGCACAGTGATGTTCAAGGGTATGAAGATTTTTCCATCTTGGACTCGGTACTCTCTTTAAACGGAGATCAAAACATACATTGAAAGAGAATACAAACAGGTACAATCACACACTGGTCTAGTTTTCTGTAGCTCTGGTGGAGGGACATGCCTGCCCAGGCCTGGACCCAGAAAGGATTTCCTGTCTTGAGCAACAACAGGACTGTAGCCAGTGCCAAGTGCACACAAACTGGTTCTGCAGTGGGAGGGTGCTGGTCTGATGCACAGGCTCTCTCCATCCCATCTGCAGTTCCAGATGATCATCTATTTTCCCTGTTGTGCAGATCTTGTTTTCCTCAAACGCATCATTTCTTGTATTTTTGTCTTTTTCTAACCTTAAGTTAATAGTAAAAGCAAAGATAAAAGGAACAACAACAACAAAAATCTAACCAAAATCAATATAGAAACAGAAATACCCCACTTGGTGAGGGTCTTGAATGCTAATCCCCAAATTCAACCTATTTCAAATTAATTCCATTTTATGTTACAACCAGTCCCTTCTTTGCACCTCCCACACCCCTCACTGGCACTTGTTCTTCATTTTGGGCTCTAAAACTTCCTTAATTATATCATCATTTACCTAGCTGCTCACCTAGAAATTTCATTCATCCCTGACTCACCGAATCCTATCAAGGCCATCTCCTTAAATGTCCTGTTCCTCTGTCCCCCCAGCCCCACTGTCTAAATGCTCATTATAGCCCCTGATAGTCCCTGGGCCTATGACTCCATTTGACACATTTGATGTGACAAGGAGCCACAGCATCCCTTGATATAGTTGTGTTTGTCTACATTTTTTAATAGGCTTTTACTGGTGCATTGTAACCATACATCAAATTGAGGTATGTGTGATAGAAACATATATATGTACACAGCACCCAGTGCATTTCCCTCTGAATCCTGCCTCGCTCCCTCCCCCTTCCCGTTCATAATACTGAAATTGGTATTGGTAGCTTCATGAACTTTTTTTTTTCAGCCATTTCGGAGCAATATAGTCCTACAAGAAGAGTATAATGGATTCATTTTACACAGGAATAGTGCAGTACATGAGAAAAAGTGAAGAAAGATATCCTGACTTACTTCATTCGTTCGAAATCTGTGCAGGTTGTATATATTTTGGTTTCTCCAATCAGTACATCACAGTAAGGGCGACATCCATTCCTCTGTTTGTTAAAAAAAGGTATTGGACTGACAGTGATGGACTTGATCGTAAGAGGCTTGAAGTGAGGGCGGTAGGGTTTGTCTGCGAGGAGGTCACACATGTAGCCCAGGTACCTGAAACAGAAGATTGCCAGTCTGTGGACCATCATATCATGAGACATAGGTGCTCTTTGCTATGAAGTTTGTCTTTGCTAATGTTGAAGTTGCAATAAAGACTTGCTCTATAATTTCTTACCTATTAACTAGCAAAAGAGAATCCAGACAAGCAAAAAGGCTTTATCTACTTGCATCACTATACTCCCCAAATAACTGATAATGATGTACTTATTAAATCCAAATGCTTGTGGAAGTTTTATACTAGCTTAATAGTGGCACATCTACTCCTATTTTGGATAAATGTTACAATTTTATCATTAGAAGTATTCTTAATCCAAAAAAAGAAGTACAATTTTAATAAGAAAAAGAAAAAATATTATTACATGAAAGAAAATAAACCAGTTACCTAAAAACATTTTCCCCTTTTAAGCCACTTTTTGGATTATTTTTATAACCTATTTCCTTGTTCCTATATCTCAGTTATAAGAAAAAGAAGCTTTAAAACTTCTTGTTCAAGCTGGGCATGGTGGTGCACATTTGTAATTCCAGTACTTGGGAGGCCAAGACAGGAGGATCACAGGTTCACAGCCAGCCTCAGCTACTTAGTGAGGCCCTTTGCAACTTAGTGAGGCGCTGTTTCCAAATAAAGAATTCATCCCTAGTACCGCAAAAAAAACCAACTTCTTGTTCTTTTTATATTTTTGCATTTCTTCTTCTTCATCGTATCTCCCACATGATGATTTTCAGTGTTAATTTACTACATATATTTCAATAAAGACCTAAGTGATGAAACAGAAAGGGACTAGTCCTGGGGCTCAGAAATAGGGGAAATGTTCTGGTTATGTCCATTAAGTATTTTTAGGCCTGAGGTAAAAAAAAAAACTACCTGAGTTCAGTTTCTTCACCTATAAAATGAAAGAAGTAGATAAAAGTATGCATGTGTGTGTGTGTGTGTGTGTGTGTGTGTGTGTGTGTATGTGTGTGTGTGTGTGTGTGTTACTAGGGATTGAACCCAGAGGTATTCTACCTCTGAGCCACATCCATAACCCTATTTTACTTTGAAACAGGGTCTTACTAGGTTGCTGAGAGTCTCACTATGTTACTGAGACTGTCCTTGAACCTGTGATTCTCCTGTCTCCGCCTCCCAAGTACTGGGATTACAGGTGTGTGTCACCATGCCCGGCTGACATAAGTATTCTTTAAAGTTGCCTTCTAATTTTAAAATCACAAACTCTCATATAGGGACTTACAAAAGTATATGAAAATCCAATGTCCTGGTCCAATTCAATAGCTTTCACAATTCAAAATAATGTCAGATAAATCAAAAGAAAGTTAGGAAGCTTCTATGAGGCAGATTCCAGACAGTACCTGGTACCAATAAGGCCACACTTGCACAGACCCTGCACCTGGCTACTGTACCTCCGGTGGGATGGCGACAGTCCAATTCCTGGTCGCTTTGCATACAGCAATCGAACAGCTGGGCCAGGAGTAGAGTAGAGATTACAGAAAATGAACATAGCACCAACCAGAATTGACGATGCCGCCCGTCCATCCTGTCAAAGATGTAGAAACTCATCAGCAACATGACCAAGTCTGAGAATGGCTATGCTCTCAATTAAGAGAGAAAAAGGGGAGAAATTTTATTAACTGGGGGTGCTTTCCATTTCAAAATTGTTCCTTTGAAAACCAAAATCTGTCCCAGCTACGTAAATCACAACACAGCAAAGAAAGAACTTTTCCTAGGATAATACTAACTATACTAACCCACGAAGCCCATCAAAATAAATTTGACTTGCACACATCTAATGTAAAATAATGCAACCTTTAAAGTAACTTTGGGCTGCTATCATAACTAACAGTTGGAGGCTCTTGGATTAGGATTCTGGAGTAAAGAGCTCATAGGTCAGGCAAATGCTGCTTATTGGAATATGCTATGCATGTATTTCACCAAAAATTTGTTCCAACCTTAATAAAATTTTAAAATTTCACCTGCTACAACCTCATTCAACATAAGAATAAATCTGTTATGGACTGAATGTTTGTGTCTTCTCAAAACTCACATATTAAAATCTTAACTTCAACAAAAATGTGTAATTAACCCTGTTGTACCCAAGAAATGTATAAAAATCCATGCTAAATAAAAAATAAATAAATAAATAAATAAAATAAATAAATAAAAAATAATAATTAAAAAAAATTCTTTCTTCCTTTTTCATAAATAGTTATATTTAAAGCTTCAGCATAAACTGTTTATATCCTTCTCTGTTTCTGATCTATCTTACTTATACTTTACTGCCTGTTATTAAGTCAGTCATGTATATTTGGTATTTTTAAATTTTTGTATTATTTGTATTTGGATAAAGGTATGAGATATTTTTATAATCAAACTTTCTTTTTTAAATTTATTAGTGAAAAATAAATAAATAAATAAATTTATTAGTGTATTATAATCATACATCTTTATGAGGTAGAGGATGGTAGAGGAATACATTCATTCATTTAGCTGGTATGAGATATTTCTTACATTTAATTACTCCTTGGAAACATTACTTTTCAAGCCTAAGAACTTCAGTATTCAATCTTTTTAAATGAGACTTAAGATATATTCTATATTGAAATGTATTGCTATATGCATATAATAATTAGAAAATATTGTTCATAATTAAATGAATTATAAATAAAATATTTATGTGTTTAATTATTACTAAAAAAAAAAATCTTAACTTCTAATGTGATGGTATTAGAAAGTGGTGACTAGGGAACTAAGTTAGGTCATGAAGTAGAGCCCTCATAAATGAGATGAGAGTCCTTATAAGAAAAGGACACCCTCCCTCCTCTCTTTGTCCTCCTTCCTTCTCTCTCCTTTTCCCTTTCTCAAGTCTGTACATTTATCAGAGTTGTTAATTAATTATGTTTATTTTTATTTATTTATTTGTGGTACTGGGAATTGAACCCAGGGGCATTCTACTTCTGAGCTACAACCCGCCCCCCTCCCTGCCCTTTTCATTTTTTATTTGGAAACAGGGCCTTGTTAAGTTGCTAGGGGTCTTGCTTCAGTTGCTAAGACTGGCCTTGAACCTGGGATCCTTCTGTCTCAGCCTCCCAAGTACTGGAATTATAGGTGTGCACTTCCATTTCTGGTCAAAGTTGTTAATTTAAAGGCCAGATGGAGAGCCGGGCGTGGTGGCGCATGGTTGTAATCCCAGCATTCGGGAGGCTGAGACCTGAGGATCCGGGTTCGTGGCCAGCCTCAGCTACCTAGTGAGGCACTCCGCAACTTAGTGAGACTCGGTTTCAAAATAAAGAATAAAAAATAGGGCTGGGGGTATAGCTCGGAGGTAGAATGCCCCTGAGTTCAATCCCCAGTACCGCAAAAAATAAATAAATAAATAAATAAAATAAAGGCTAGATGGAACCTTCTCCTCCTATGGGGATGCTCATCTATTAATCACCTCTTTGAAAACAGATATTCAGCCAGCTAAATATATAACAACCTAGCCCAGATTTCTCTATGTTGACTGTAAGAGACTAGGAAATCTCATGCAGAAATGCAATAAAGTATCTCAACTAATCTATTAGCCTGCTGCAAAAATGTCCAGTTGTTTTGATAATTGCATCCAAAAATGAACCCCTGTAGATTCCCTTTTTCTAAAAGTTTAAAATTATCTGTGAAAAATTCCTTAGAATTTTGCCATGAAATGCTCAGGACCACCAGCCTGTGGTTTCCCAGGATCAGCCTCTTCATCTGCTGGGACAAAATCCTTCTTTTAGCTTGCCTGGCACCTCTTCCAGTTTCCTCACAGGACACTGGGAATCCATGATTGCCTCTCCAAATACTTCAGCAATCTGTCATCTAGTTAAGTCCTGAGAGTGGATTAATGTTAAGTATGTGACTCTCTTACTATCTTACTATCTCTTAGCTTTATCTTAATTATCGTCACCCTTTTCTACCCTTAATTATCATTTGTCCTCCTGAAGAAACAGAATAATGATGTTAGAATTAGACCATGTGCCTCAAGAATTTGTTGTTCTTTTCTGAACACAAGAAGACATTTTTCTCAATCTTCATTCTTTTTAGAATTTAGCCTTCCTGACATGCTTTTAACAGGCCCATGGCTCTTGGATATGTCCCCTTCTTTTATCTAACATTCAGGTCTTTTATAAAGTTATGTTTTATTAAAAACTACTATGAGCCAGGTATGGTGACACATGTCTGTAATCGCAGTACTTGGGAGACTCAGACAGGAGGATTGCAAGTTCGAGGCCAGTCTCAGCAATTTAGTGAGGCCCTCAGCAACTTAGTGAGACCAGAGGTGTAGCCCAGAGGTAGAAGGCCTTTGGGTTCAATCCTCAATACCAGGTGAAACAAAACAAAATACAAAAACTAATATATGCTTATTATTTTTTAAAATCTATGGCATATCGAGGATAACAATTTTAAATACCCACTCAAAGTTTCAATTCTTTCCCAGACTAGGCATAGACTTCCAACTCATGCATGTCCCTTATAAGAAAAGCTATCGAGCATCCTATCAAAGCACAGTCCTTTGTCTGCCTCTTTTTTTTTCTTCTTCATTGGGTTTTCATTCTTCATGATTACAGCTTTAGAACTGAGAGCCTCTAGTCTCTCTTGAGTCATTACACAGTTGTCAGATGCAGGCTATCTGAACTTGCAGGAAACTCCTGAGTGAAAATCACCAATGCACATGAGGTTCCTTGTCCTCATCACTCACCTGCTCTGTCGCATAAGAGGCTGTGTCTCTGGAAAGAAAGCCTTTTGGCCTTCAACATTAAGTTCTTATAAACACCAAGTATTTTACCTTGATTACCAAGCATTTGGGGACTGAAGTAGAAAGGAAAAAAATGTTTTTAGACTTTTTTCCCTGTTTTAGCCTGCTGGCTCTCAAGAAGGGAGGGGAAGGAGGAATCATCATATAATATCATAGCAAAAAAAATAGACTCTGAAGTTTTTAGAAGCAATTAATTATTTCCAGTGCTTATACTCAGATTCTATTGTGCATTCATTTGTTTGTGTACTCAATCACTTATTCAAACCTTTCTTGGCTGGGGTACAAAAGTAGGAAAGGCACAGTTTTTTGTTTTTTGTTTCTTTTCCTGCAAGATGATAATAGTCTAGCGGGAAAGCAGACAGGAGAGCAACTTTGTATGGTGCAGTGTATTAAATGCCACAGAAAACACTGAGATAAACAGTAGGGATGTCTGTGGTGTGAAAATACAAGAGTCAGAACGATTTTATCATAGTTGGGTTTTCAAGGATGGCTCAGGAAGAAAGGTTGGGGGAAAATAATCAGTTCCACTGGAAATTGCTCTGATATACAGTCGATCTACGTAACTGCTTATAAGGGCATAGATGTCATTTTTCTCTAATTTCTACTTGAACAAAAACATTGCAAAAAGACAAATGTACTAATATGTGTGTATCAATTCTATTCAAACAAAACTCAGCGCATTATTATCTGTGCACCCACAGCTCTTATTTCTTTCTCTTTTTATAATTAGCACATTTTGTTTATTGCAGTACTGGGGACTGAACCCAGGGGCATTCTACCCCCAGCCCTATTTTTTATTCTTTTATTTGAAAAGGGGTCTCACTAAGTTGCAGAGGGCCTCACTAAGTAGCTGAGGCTGGCCACGAACCCAGATCCTCCAGTTTCAGCACCACCACGCCCGGCTTTAATTAGCACATTTTAGAGTCCCCACATTATGTAGGTTGTGTATACATCTGCCTCTCCCAATAGCACTCAACCCTCAAGCCAAGAATAATACATTCTTCCTCAGAGGCATTCTACCTCCATCCCTATTTTATTTTTTTTTCTTTGGAAACAGGGTCTCACTAAGTTGCTGAGGCTGGTTTTGAACCTGGAATTCTCCTGTCTCAGCTTGCCAAGTACTGGGATTATAGACATGCACCACCATGCCTGGCATTTTTCCTCATTTTTACATCCTTTGCATTGCCGACCTCCTAAGTGGGGGCTCAGTAGAACTACTGAATTCAGATGTTACCTGTCTATCATTCTGGATAGGGCCATCCGTATTTGGACCAAACAAAACCACCATCACCAACAAAGGTGACTCACCAAACAGTGGACAACGCAGACGTTTTTGGGGTTCTGTAGAAGCCAGTTATACATATTCCGACACACGGCAAAAAGGTTGTGCAGACTGGGAGCCTGCCTGATGGGCCAACTGCATTCTGAGACCTAAGGGAACACAGCAAAAGGAAGTGAATTCCCCCAGTCACTTTCTCACCATAAGCAGCTGTCACACTCAACTTCTTTTGGAAGCAAGACCACACCTCCTTATGCCATAACCAGGAAGGGTCTGAACAGGGTCTAAATGCAGAAGGAAAAGGTATCTAATTCAGTAATTTGTTTAAAGAATCCTGTTTCCATAAAGGTATGCAAACATATTTAGAAACACATTTTAAATTAAACCAGACTACTTATACTACATTTTTGGATTTTTTTCTATTCTTGGAGGCAATATAGAATTTAATTTCTATTAAGTATAAAGTATTTTCAACCCACCTACCACATGCTTAACTAGAGGACTATCTTATAAATTCACAGTATCCCTAATTTTATTGCAGCTCTCATGATAATATGGGAAGTGCTATAGAAAGAGCCAGGGGCAGGCAAGCATGGATCTTATTTTTCTCTTTAAATGAAGGGATCCACAACCCCACAGGGAGAATCTTTTGTATCTTCACTTTTTTAGGGGGGGTGTGGTACTGGGGATTGAACCGAAGGGCATTCTACCTCTGAGCTATACCCCCAGCCCTATTTTATTTTGAAACAGGGTTTCACTAAGTTGTTGAGACTGGCCTCAAACCTTCAATCCTCCTGTTTCAGCCTCCCAAGTACTGGGATTACAAGTGTGCACTACCATGCCCAGCTTGTGTTCTCATTTATTTAACACATATATTCATTTAACATGTTATAGAGCATCAGCTATGTTCCATGAATGTTGCTTGATCTGATCTGTACAACTTCAGATAAGAGAGGCATTTTTATGATTCACATTTGGTAGATGAGAAAACAGACACCCACAGGTTGCTTTGTCCAAAGTTGCACTGCCCACCAGCACCGGCTCTGCAGCCCAGGTCTTCTGAATGCTAGTCATTGTGCCTCACCCAGCAGGCTGGTTGAGAGTATCATTTACATTAAAGTATTAGCATGAGCCTCAATTGATTAGCTATTTACGAACTTAACTAATAAACAATATGGAGAAGCTTAGACTTGGCAGAGTTCATGTCTTTAAACCTTTCTTCCTTCATAAAAAGTGGCAAATGTACTTTACAGGGCTGTGGATATTACATGAGAATGTGCTTCCAAGGCTTAGCTTTGACACACAAAAAATAATCAACCTATACTAGCAATTCTTATTATTTTGTCACATAACTTCCAGTTCAAAGCTCTGAGGTCAGATACAGGTATCTGTGCTTGAAAAAAAAAAAAAAAAAAAATGAACGAAGCCCTGTATGGTGAGAGTGCAGACTGCAGGGCCAGATCATACAAGGCCTTGTCAAATGGTTTCCACCTTGGTTTGATCACTTACTGCCTGTCTTGGCTTCTACAGGCCTCAGTTCTCTTGTGTATAAAGTGCAAGGTGCGTATGAGAGGAGAATTCAGTAGCACAATGTGAGCACAGTAAGTGCAAGCTTATTGTCAAGTTGTATTGAATTAGTGGTTTCCATCTCTCCCTCCAGCACCCAGGTTTCACGAGGAGACAATCCAAAACCTATCCATCACTGTAGCCTCAGTGTTCAGTGCCCACACGCTGTTGCCCCCGTGACCACTGCTCATAGGTATTTGTTGAGTGAATGAATAAAGAATGAATCCCATTTGGCAATCTCTTTTTGTAATAAAATTTTTCTGCATATAAATATCTTAAAGAAGAAAGAGGTGAACCAAATTTGTTGGGTTTTTTTTGTTGTTGTTGTTGTTTTTAGATCACAACAGAGTAAAAGCATGGCCAATTTGTTGTCCTGGGCAATATTTTAAAGGTTTTTAAAACCATATGTGACCCACTCACACAGCAAATGTCAATATCTGCAATGAGTCTAAGCTAAAAGTTGGCTCAGTTGTTCTTAGCACAATAGGCTAACAGCCCCAGAACCATTAAATCAATCAAGTAAATAATATTAATTTAAAGAACTCCATAATTATACATTTACTTGATATATAATTATGTACCATTAGGCAAACATATAATTAGAATTTTTTTTTAAAGTGTGTGCTCTGTCTAAAGGAGGAAAAACATTTTGGCATAAATGAAACAACAACAAAAATACACACAAATTTTTAAAGGAATTCAAACACTGCAAGCTCTTTTAGCAGCTCTGTGGGGCTCATGGTCCATGCAATAAGCACAATCCAGGGCTCTGTGGCCCTTCATGATGTCCCCTCCAGCTTCTCAGAACACCTCCTGGAGTGGCCAATCATCAGACAATATCATGTCCATTACCAGGCTATCATGATACCACCCCGAGGGAAAAGAGGTCAATATATCTCCAGCTCTGAGTGCCATTCCATTTTCATCTCCCCTCACAAGCATTCCTCTTGCAAATTAGGAGCAAAAGGTACAGCAGAGAAATCAGACTGACCCGGTATTCCACAAATCTCAAACTACTTGTGGAAAACAGGTATACCAGTCAATCAACTTATTGCGGCATTTTATTACTTATCACTAATGTTAATCACAGTCACCATTTATGAATACTAAGTCTAAGCCAGTACTGATAGTCAAATTTATTCCATACAATAAACTTACAGAAAAAAAAATTTTAAGAATACTTGTGAGATAGTTCCTCTTATTCTCACACTCCTCTTAGCCAAGAAAAAACGAAGCCAAGGAGAGACGAAGTGACTTGTCAGGAGGAATGGTTGTGATGTTCGAAATTTGAAATTTGTATCTATTATATGATATCATCTCAATAAAAAGAATGGAATTCATGTACTCTCCACTATACTATTCTATCTGATGATTACTAAAAAGAATCCATTTTGCATTTGAAGGTTGCTGACAACTTTAAGTGATGGCTGTTCAAGACACTCAATTCACAGAAGGCTGCGAGACCAGAATGTGGACTCCCTGGTCCTCTGGCTCCCAAGCCAGGCATTGTTTCTCTACCTCCTTATTTCCTTTCCTGACACTGATGCCTGAAGGCAGAGAGAGAGATGAAGTCGGCTCTGTAAGGTCACTACTCAATAGCCACCAACACCCCCAGCCACCCCAAACCAAAGCACAAAGCACCACTGGGGACATCTTCAGTGGGCTCCGGAAGGAAAAGGGAAAAAGATGTTGACTTTCAACCATGAGTCCTTTATAAACTCAAGTCAATAATATATTTTACAAAAATCAGGTTATTCCCAAAGGGAAAGAAACCCTACACAATTATGTGGTTTAGAAAAAGTCAGCATAAAAGAGAAGTGTAAAAGATGCAGCTGAGCTACTGGTTTTTAGACAACTAACAATGCTCCCTCACCATGCTGCCCTGGATGAGAGTCATATATATTCTGAATTAAGGACTTCAGGGCCAGGTTAGACTTGATGCTCCTTCATCCAATTTTTCATTTATTGGCAACATCAATGCCAAGAAATGTGTAAGCAATGGTTCTTATACTGGGGTGTAGTTAAAAATCTGTGCACGGTTGACCAAAGTGTGTATACACACACACACACACACACACACACACACACAGTAGATGGACACAGTGTTTATGTGTTTATGTTGGGGATAATTTTAAAGTTTGAGTATAGATAGGGGTGATCATTATACAATTATATAACACTGTGAATACTGAATTACATACTTAAAAATGGTATGTTTATGGTATATATATCTCCACAGTAATGGTTTTAAAAGTAGAAGCAGAAGGTTAGGTTCTCTGAACCCCACCAATTGATCTAAATTTACAGTGGATCTGTGGGACTTTTTAACTCAGATTAAGACTATTTGGTTTAGATAATGTACCTCACTGGTCTCCAGGACTTCACTGTCAGCTTCAGTACTTTTAATTACTCAAGGTGGATATTGGCTATAAAGAGTTAAAATACTGACATTCAATACCACCTTCTCCATCCTGCACAGGTCTCTTCTAGGACCTCAATTTCAATGTGGGGCCATCTGCCAGGTATTGGTTTGACTTGAATCTTCTGCTCACTGAGACTAAACTGACTATTATTTTAATATGCTTACTTCCTGCCACACGTGTAAATACTAAGAAAACTGCTATGTGATTATTTCATATGATTTCTGTCAACACACATGGTTTCAACATGTAAAAGTTAATCAAAATACAGAATGGCAATCCTCAGCAAAGTAAAATCTTCCTGGAAACAGCCTGTCTATACCACCACCACTTGCATTCCCAAATATACAAACGATCCCATAACCCAAGTGTAAAGAGACTGAGTTCAGGCTGCAAGGCATAAAGGTATATGACACACGGTGCTAGACTCCATGAGTCGGTAAATAAAACCAGTCATACATTAGATCTTTTCTAACACTGGTTATTTATTTTTTTAAAAATTCTCAGTCAGGCACTGTGGCATACACTTGCCTTCCCAGTACTTGGGAGGCTGAGACAGGAGGATTGCTGGTTTGCAGCCAACCTCAGCTACTTAGTCAGACCCTGTTTCAAAATAAATAATAAAAAATAGGTCTAGGGGTGTAGCTCAGAGGTAGAATGTCCCTGAGTTCAATCCCCAGTACTGCAAATAAATAAATAAATAAATAAATAAATAAATAAATAAATAAATAAATAAATATTCTGCTATCTATATTTATTAAGATAAAATTTTGTTATAAATCTCCACTAAACTGGATGGAGGAAAAAATCCTTCTAATCTTCATGGACTGCAGGATGAGAACCAAAAATACTTCTCTCTTTCTGGGAAGATGGTGACCGAGGGAAGCAGCACATCTTCGTTGCGCTGACACTCAAAAATACTTTTCTAAGGAATGCACCAACGAGATGCAAATCAATTCACAGTGTTAATGCTAGAGAGAGCAGGAGTTAGAGATTTGCGAAGATATATTGCCAAGTAAAACACAGAGCTAAGTTGAAAATACTACGGCTTTGGGACTTTCTTCCTGAGATGTAACTGAGCATTGAGGAACACAGGGAACACAGGTCAGAGGGTTCAGTACTAGTCTGCCAACTTCTGGGACTATCTGGGAAGGACTAAAGATGGGGTCAATCCTATGTTTTAGGGGCAAGAACTAGAACCTTCTTTGGCATGTAGAACACCTCCCTTTATCAAAATTAGACTAGCAAAGAAGAGAGTGTAGGCATTGTGTTATGGAGGGTGTTTTAGGGAGAAGGCACAGCTCAGAAAAGAGACCACATGAGTGCATGTGCTCCTGGTTGGAACATGAGATTTGGGGGCCGTGAAGAAGAGAAAAAGACGAGGCTGCAGGGGAAGACAGAGGTCAAATCACGAAAAGCCTCCTAAGACACCTCTTACCATTTACATATACAAGGAGTGACCCCATTCCTTTCACCTAAACCAACCTCACTCTTACTTTCAGGTTCAGCAGTCACTACTGCTTCTGTGCAGCATGTTTGTGAATATTATTTGCATCTGTCTTTAAAATGACCTAGGTCCTTCTCTCCAACAAGGCTTAAGAACCTTGAGAACAAAAACCAAATATTTATTTTATATCAACAGTGTTTGACAATTCTTGATATGTTTGTTCTTTATGACACATTTATTATCCATGCCAGACATTGTTCTAAATATCAAACAAAGTAAACATCCTCTCTGCTCTTCTAGGACAAATAAGAACAATCAGGGTAGATGCTTAATATATAATTCCTGGTTCCTCTGGCAAATTGTTAAGTCCACTCACAAAAATCTTAATTATACTCATAGATGTCTTTTTTTAAAGATATCTTCATAAAGATTCTTTTTTTGTATTGGGGATTGAACCCAGGGGCTTTCTACCTCTGAGCAAGGACCCCCTTCCCCAGCCCTATTTTTAAATTTTGAAACAGGGTCTCACTAAGTTGCTGAGGCTGACTTCAAACCTGTTATATTTTTGTCTCAGCCTCCCAAGAACTGGGATTACAGGTGTGTGCTACTGTGTCTGGCTAAATTGCTTTTTATAAAACTATTCTAACAGATATCTTCATACATATGAATGCTTCTATAGTGATATTATATCTTTATTTACTTTTGGAGAGAAAATATTCCAGACTATTACAAATTTTTCAAGATCAAATAAAGCTTGTATAATATATTGTGCAGAATATTTTCCTGTCCTTCAGTTATGAAAATAATGTCACTGACTTAGACTTTGAACACAACAAAATCAATTTAAAAGATTTGCATTGAGTTAGAAACAGAATATCTGCCCACATTTTTGTTTGATGTTATTTTACTTGCTCTGAATAACATAATAGTTGGCATACGAGTCAAAAAGCTAGTTACCACAGTAGATTTTAAAGAGTTGCACTTAAAAATTCCATTAGAGAATGGCAATCTAGAACCAAGCCACTTCAAAATTATTTCGGCAGTATTTCTCAAAAACCTTCCCCTGCCGGGCGTGGTGGCGCACGCTTGTAATCCCAGCATTCGGGAGGCTGAGACCGGAGGATCCGGGTTCGTGGCCAGCCTCAGCTACCTAGTTAGGCCCTTCGCAACTTAGTGAGACTCGGTTCCAAAATAAAGAATAAAAAATAGGGCTGGGGATATAGCTCGGAGGTAGAATGCCCCTGAGTTCAATCCCTAGTACCGCAAAAAAAAAAAAAAAAAAAACCTGTGGCATCAGTTAGAGCAACACCACACCAAATGAGAAATCTGTATTTAACAAGCCTTCCCAGTGATTCTGATGCATGATGAAGTTTAAGACTGTTCTAAGGGAACAAGGAGAAAAAAAAAACAAAAAAAACAGCCGGGCGTGGTGGTGCACGCTTGTAATCCCAGCATTTGGGAGGCTGAGACCGGATGATCCGGGTTCGTGGCCAGCCTCAGCTACCTAGTGAGGCTCTCCACAACTTAGTGAGACCCAGTTTCAAGATAAAGAATAAAAAATAGGGCTGGGGGTATAGCTCGGAGGTAGAATGCACCTGAGTTCAATCCTCAGTACCGGGAAAAAAAAAAAAAAAAAAAAAAAACACAAGTCTTTAACAAAACTCTCCTATATATCATTGAACATCAGGAAAGGAAGGGGTCTTAGAGAACATATGGGTCAACCTTCTTGTATGTTCTACAGATGGAGAAATTAAGGCCCAGAGATTATCAATGGCAATTGGTGCCTGGAGCAAAATGTATCCCAATATCAAAGCTGAGCTCCTCAGTGCACAACACTGATGGCCAGCTATCATTTGCATATCTGAAATCAAGTTTCACATTTTACATACCCATGTGTAGAAAGCCCTATTTATTAATATGCCCAGACAATGTTGCAGAACCAATCATACCTAAAGGCTACCTAAAGTATCTGAAGATGTCCTTGAGAGAGAAAAAGCCAATTTTAATGGGCAAATATAGAACTCTTTAGCCAGAAATATCAGGCTTGATCTCATATTCAGACCTAAGACAACTCTAATAGTTCCTTAACCAGCCTGAAACTAGGAATATTTCTCCACCTAATTAAAAAAGCTACTTTAAGAGGATAATCTAGCTTTTCCAAATAATACTATCAACTAAAGGTAATGGTTAAGAGCACAAACCTTAAGCTACTTACCAATTGTGTGGTCTTAGGCAAGTTACCTTGTCTTTCTGTGCCTCAGTTTCTCCACTGCTTCAAAGGATTGCTGAATTATGTGTGATAATGCACACAAAGTTCTTAGCACAGTTTACATGCTCTATAAATGTTGAATGCTGCCCTCTTTTATTATTAGTGATAGTATTATCTAACTTGAAGTATAGACTATTTATATGTTGTCCTTCACTTATGAGAGAAGCATCTTTACTGGATGTCAGGAGTATATTTCTACTAATACTGGTGTGTTTGTACTGCTCTACACACACTTTCGTGTGTGTGTGTGTGTGTGTGTGCGTGTGTGTGTTACAAGGGATTGAACCCAGGGGCATTCTACCTCTAAACTACACTCCTAGCCTTTTTTAATTTTTTTATTTTGAAACAGGGTCTCACTAAATTGCTGAGGGTAGCCTCCTGTCTCAGGCTCCCAAGTACTGGAATTATAGGTGTGTGCCACCATGCCCAGCTTCACTATTTCATCTTGATGCCCAAGTAGTAATAGGAAGGTCAAAGACATAATGAGTGTTACAATATAAGGTCAGCCAACAGCCCTATGCAGCAGCTCAATCTTTAAGTTTAACTTCATGAACAGTGTGCCAAGAAGCAACCAACCAACAAATGATTTGAAACCCCAATTTAGATAGGAATTTCATTCACAGAGAACTTTCCTGCACATATTTCCACTCAGTGAAAAATCTTCAGAATATCTCATAACAGCCTAATAACTATTTCGTGGATAGAAGCGTCCAGAATTTATAGTTTTCAACTTCATGTGGCTAATGGCAAAACTTTGAGGAAATCTCTGAAGAGGAAAAGAGCCCACGATGTCTTTGGTAAGGCATTCCCAGGGCTGAGATTCCTTACCCGGCTATGAAACTTGGCAGTTCGGTAAGACTTGGGTGACAGATTGTAGACTGTGTAGTGGTCCAGATGTCTGGAATCCAAAAAGCTCCGAATGTCATCAACCTGGTTCCTAAATCCTAGGTCAACATTGTCCAGAGGAAAGGACATCACTAGGAGAGGTCACACAGAAAGAAAACCGGTTAAACAGGTTAAACGAGAGCAGCATTTGAAAACTGAGCAAAAGAGCAGGTAAAAACATGAGGTACTTACCAATAATTCTAGAGGTAACATAAGTGAAGTCTAAGTCTTCCTTTGTATAGCTAAAAGTGAAACAGGAAAGGGCATTCATTAAAGTGACCCAAATGTGCCATTTCTGTCTCTCAATCACTTGGACATCATGAACTGGAACACTTCCATCCAGCAGATATGCTTTGACCATTCCCCTCCCCACACCTTCCTCTAGCAAGGAAGCATCTTAGAGAGAAGACAGTCCATGCCCTCAGGAGTACAAATATACCACTCCAACCAGTGTGTCCCAGTGCCCATAGAGACTGCTTCCTGAACAGTCTCAGGATAGAATCACTCTTGTTTATTAACACTGATTGTTCTAGCTGCTTTGCCTGCATGGAAATCACTCCTCTATGTGAGCAGCTAAGAGATAGGCAAAGAAGTGATTGAGAAAGGATAAATGACACTTTCTCTGCCTACCAAGCTCCTGGTTGGCAATTGGAAAAAAGGGTAAGTTTTGCCTTTGAGCCAATATTAATATGTTGATTCATATATTGGGCTTGGCATTTGAATTTCTGACTCAAAACTGCATAATGTGACTTAAGGTAATCCTAGAATTTTCTAATAACCTTAGAATAAAAAATAATTCACATTATTTTTGTAAAAATTTTTATACAGCTGGGTGTAGTAGTGCACACCTGTAATCCTAGTACTCGGGAGGCTTAAACAGGAGAATCACAGGTTTGAGCCCAGGCTCAGCAACTTAGCATAGCTCTCCACAACTCAGTGAGACCTTGTTTCAAAATAAAAAATAAAGTAGGGCTAGGGGTATAGCTCAGAGGTAGAATCCCTTGGGTTCAATCCCCAATACCACACATATAGTGGGAGAGTAGAAAACTTCTGCCACTTAATAAATTCTAAACAGCCAATAGGATGTAAAAAAAAAAAATTTAATTATAATCTATAGATATTGCTTATTCAGATTACATATGCATTATTATCTCACTTAATCCTCAAGCCACCCAAAGACACAAATACTATCAACACAAAAGTAAAGCTCAGCAAATTAATTAAATTGCCTTAGGTTACATGGTTAATGAGCACAGACACTCATTCAAACCCAGGACATGTGATTCTAAAGCCAGAAATGGCAACTATCATACTCTGTGAGCTGAGTTCTCCCAGCCTAGGCTTGTAGTTTCTAACGAGCTCGACATTATGGCTTCAATGACATTCTACGATTGATCAAACCCCAAGCAATTATATCACAAAATTGACACTCTTTGAGTCAATAAACAATTGACAGATAACCAGATCCCCTGGGATCACAGGGTTCCACTAACCTAACCAGGAAAAATGCACATACCTGGCAACAGATTGTATGACTCTAGAAGATGTGTCTTTGAGGGTGTCTTTCAAGTTGTCCTTTAGGTTACTAAAGAGCCTCCCTGCACCTCCTTTCACCATGTCAAAGAGACCTCCCCCATAGCTGGGCTCCATGTCTGGAGACGAGGCACCTGCCAAAGGAAAAGAAAAAAAAAAAAAAAGAAGAGGTGAGCGCACAGAGGACATGGACAACCAGCCTTCCTCATTCCAAAAACATTCATAGGTGGCTTTGGGAGTCTGGGACAGAGATTCCTGGAATTTATACCCACACTCAACATATCAAGTGAGTCCAGCAATGCTGCTGGTCCTTGGAGAGACAGAGGGCGGTCCCTTGTCAAGTTCAAGGCACAGAAACCTCCAGAGCTGCACTGACCAACACCATAGCCACATGGCACATACAGTAACTTAGTACTTGAAATATAGCTAGCCCTAGACATGCTGTTAGTATAAAATACACACCAGGCTGGGTGTAGAAGCACATGCTTGTAATCCCAAAACTTGGGAGGCTGAGACAGGAGGATCACAGGTTCATGGCCAGCCTCCACAACTTAGTAAGACCCTGTTTGAAAATAAAAGAATAAAATAGAGCTGGGGGTGTAACTCAGAGGCAGAATGCCCCTGGGTTCCATCCCCAGCACCACAAAATATAAAATAAAATAAAATATACACCAGATTTCAAAGACTTGGTGCAGGTGCTGTGTGGATGTATGTTTGTATTTCTTTGAATCTCACTATAGTTACAATGCACCAATAAAAGTCCATTAAAAAAGACAATGCAAAAAATCCCATTATTGACATTGAATACATGTTGAAATGATAGTCTCTTAGATATGTCAAATTAAATAAATTATAGTATTTCAGTTGATTTTGCCTATTTCTTTTTCCTTTTTTTAATGTGAATACTAGAAATTTTTAAGTTACCTATGTGTCCTGGATTATACAACTCTTAGACAGTGCAGACCCTGAGAGACTACCGAGGAAGAGCAGAGGCAGCCCAGGAGAGTGCCAGCCTCTGCTTCCCGTCGATGGAGTTGGTTTTAGAAGCCCCAAGGCTGTCCCTGGGAGACAGGTCACATCCATTACAGGAAACATCTTCTGAAAGGCCTCAATAAAAGCTTCAGGTCTGAGGATGTATAGTGGTCACTGGTGTTATCCACCAAGGAGGTTAGCTTCTGTTCCCTTCTGGCTTCCTAAAATTGTGCTTTCTGACCCCTTGTGGCTAGCTCTAGTCCAGGGTTTCTCAAGCTCAGCACCACTAATATTTGGGGTGAAATACTTCTTTATTGAGTGTGGGAGGGTGTACCCTGCTTGGAGAATGTTTAATAGTATCCTTGGCCATTACAGGGTTCAATACTAGTCACAGTTTCAGGCATCCACCAGGGATCTTGGAATACATCCCTGGCAGACAAAGAAAACCACTTTATTTTGTGATTGCCATAATTACTAATGAAGTGGGGTATCTGTTATTGTATTTACTGGCCAGGCTGATGAGGGGTTTTTTGTTTTGTTTTTGTTTTTTTGTGGCACTGAGGATTGAACCCAGGGAGTGTTCTACTTTTGAGTTATACTCCTAGATCTATTTTACTTTTTATTTTGAAATAGCATCTCACTAAGCTGCTGAGGCCTTGCTAAATGGCTGAGGCTGGCCTTAAACCTGCAAACCTCCTGTCTCAGCCTCCCAAGTACTAGTATTCCAGGCGCATGCCACCACATCTGGCTCCAGGCTGCTGTTTTTTACATCATATTTCAGGTACCTACTACATTCCTACCTGCTACTTAGATGCTCATATATATTCCTGTAAATACATGTTGGCTTCCATCCTGATCACAAGAGCTGTCAATGCCTAAGTCCATAGGCATCTATTTGAAAATGAGGCTCTATTTGAAATTGCAGCGCATGTTGACAAATAAGCAAGCAAAAGGGCACATGGTAATGAGGCCTACTGCCTACGAAGCTCCCCTATACAACAGGAACTCTGGCACTGTATGATAGCACAGTTCACATCGCTAGGGGGAGAGGGTTCATTGTCCACATCTTACAGATAAGAAATGGAGGCTCAGAGAACGGAGATGGCTCATCTAAGGTTCTCAACTAACAGTAAAAGAGTTCATGACTCAATCCCAGATCTGTGCAGTTGAAAAGCCTCAGCTCACCTACCATGCCCCACGCTCCTGCAGCCATCCCAGCAACTGTGATCAGGACAGTCTTCACCTGCCTTAGACACAACTGCCCCTCTCCAATGCTGTCTCCTCCTCCTCCTACCACCGGCTGCCTCTCATCTGGCTGCTCTCTGCAGCAGATGTCCCCACAACAAGCACCCTCATAAATCACTACATCTCTGTCAGACCACTCCAACCAATCTCATTAGCAGACAGCCTGAGCCTCTGCCACCCGCTCTGCTTCACAGCCCTGATAAAGTGCCAGGAATTGGCTCTCAGGCAGCTCCCCAGATGAGGACATACACTGCGAATATGAGCAGGTTTTCCTGTGCTCTGTTTTGTTTCCCTAGAAATAAGGCACATTATTTCCCTTTAAACACACCCCCATGTAAAAGTGTGTATCATTTTCGTTTTAAATATAGTGAGGGCAAGGTAGCATAAAAATATTTATTCATTTATTTATTTATTTTTGTGGTGCTAGGTATTGAACTCAAAGGCATTCTACCTCGGAGCTATAGCCCCCCAGCCATTTTTATATTTTGTTTTGAAACAGGGTCTCATTAGGTTGCTCAGAGTCTCATTAAGTTGCTGAGGCTGGTCTCAAACCTGCAATCCTCCTGTCTCATCTTCCCAAGTATTGGGATTACAGATGTGCACCACCACACCAGGCTCAGCCTAAAAATCTTTATAATTCCCTCATTTCGACCCCAAGTTACCACTTCATCGTGTATACCCTTCTGATAGATCATTGTTCTAAAAGATGACACCAAGTTGATTGTCTAGACACCTCTCTGACTCTCAGTTTCATGCTAAAACAGAACTCCAAGGGTACCAGACTTTTGTGAGAAATAAATTTCCTTGGTTAGCTAAAAACCAGACTCTCTGCATCACTTTCTCCTCATTAGAACCTTGAAATGCTGCAGAAACCAGAGTAGCATGCCAGGGTCCATCTGTATACCTCAAACACACAAAGTATATGCTACACTAGCTAAGACACACAAAGAGAGAGGAGGGGCACCATTTCATTTTTCCCTGAGGGTTCTTTTATGAGAGGTATTCTGGCTTTCCCTAAGGAGTTAGTTGGTGCCAAGTAGCAGAGACTCTGCAAAGGGTATTTTAGCTTCAGCTTGTTGAGGGGAAGGGCAGAGAAGTTTTAAAAACTGACACAGCAGAGAGGAAAATGATGCAGTTGGGAAAGTGGCATGCAGGAAAAACGATGCCTGCAGGACATTAGGGGTTAACAAACTACAACCCATGGCCAAATCCAGTCTGTTGTCTGTTTTTGCATAATCTGTAAAATAACAATGGACCTCACATTGTTAACTGAATAGGAAAAATCAAAACAAGAATAATGTTTCAAAAAGTGATCATTTTATGAAGGTTATATTTCAATGTTGAGAAGTAAAGTTTATTAGAATTCAGGGCTGGAGGCTCAGCTCAGTGGTAGAGCACTAGCCTAGAATGCTCAAGGTCCTGGGTTTGATCCCCTACATTGCAACAAACAAACACAAAGCCTACAGCTGTGCTTAGGTCTTGTCTATGGCTGCATCAGTGCTGCCACCACAGAGCAAAGTAGTTATAAGATAAGTCTAAAGTATTTACTATACTGCCCTCAATAGACAAAATTTTCCACCCCCTACCCAAATGATCCCATACCCTTAAGAATGCAAAGCTTGCCACCTCTAATAGCTTCCTAAATGCTTTGGCTAAAGTGTTTCCCAAGCTGGGTGTGGTGGCGCTCACACTTGTAATCCCAGCACTTGGAAGGCTGATCACAGGTTCGCAACCAACCTCAGCAACTTAGTGAGGCCCTCTGCAACTTAGTGAGACCCTGTTTCCAAATAAAAGAATAAAATCCAGCTAGGGGGGGTATAGCTTGGAGGTAGAATGCCGCTGGGTTCCATTCCCAGTACACCCAAAAAAAAAAAAAAAAAGTGTTTCCCAGTGGAAAGAGCATTTGCTGGGATTACTAAAGGGTCCTCAGGGACCAAGGATCAGAGTCTCTAAGAGGGTGGGGATGGGGTGGTCAGAGCACAGAGACCATGGGAGTGCCACCTAAAAAGAAAGGTCTAGGACTTGCTTCTCTGGCTCCAAGCAGAGTCATGCTCCTTGACATCCTGTTATTTTAAAATCTAAACTCACCTAAGACAAAGGTCATAGAACCGCACTCTACCCCTATATCATTCCTAAGGATGCTATAAATAAGCAAGTTTTCTTTGGAATTCCTAGGATTTAGGAGACGAGAGGCAACATCCTACCCCTTCTAAGTTATAGATCTTCACCACAGGGTCAGCCTGATTGAGTCTTACAAAACCACTGTCTCCTGGGAGAGGATTTCCACCTCCCACTCACTTACGTTTATCAAGCTTCATTCGAGCTTGAGGTACTTCAATAGCAATGTGGAAAACAGCTCTCTCAGGGGACCCGCACACGCGTTCATGCTGGTCTTCACTGCCCAATGTGACAAGACCGATGGGAAAGTAGGTGTGGCTATTCTTCGAAAACATCTTATTGACTCGACTCGTGAGCCACAGGCAAGGAACGGAGACATGCTGTGCAAGAGGAAGGGAAGTCCTGGCAGAGGCACAACAGCTCATAACGCACGGGCCGCCCCACAGGCCTCCACGCTCACACAGCGTGATTCCTAAGAGGGACACTCCTTCATAAGGTACTGCAGTCAGAGGACAAATGGCAGGCAAAGATTTGGGGTGGGGAAATTCATTGAAGTATTGTTTGGAATGGCAAGAGACTACAGATGATGTGTTTTCCAATAGCTATGCATTTCTAACAAGGCCATGTAGTAATAATGTTATAATTATAATTAGCTATTAATCATATTTATATAACTAACAAATCACTTTGTAAAAGCTGAAGCAGATGAAAACGGAGCCTGTGCATTCCTCATGCTCCTCCCTGCTCCTTGGAATGCCTTTGTAATGGTAGGAGTTCAAGCAGCCTTGATAGCCTAAGAGGTATGAAGATCTGAGTTCCTGATTGACTTCAGAAAAGTTTGTGCCAACCTCAGCTGAAACCAAAAGTACTATTTCATGTAGGAAAATGAGTTATTTTATATTTTAGTCCCAGGATCCAAATACAGTTCTTAACTGATCCAATCTTGATCCTAAAAGCTCTGGCATACTTTCTCTAATATACCAATATTTTTATTCTTTTTTTTTTTTTAAGTACTAGGGATTGAACTCAGGGTCATTGTGCCTCCAAGCTACACCCCCAGCCCTATTTTTTTATTCTTTATTTTTGAGACAAGGTCTCACTAAGTTGCGGAGAGCCTAAGTAGCTAAGACTCAGCACAAACTTTCAATCCTTCTGTCTCAACCTCCCAAGTACTGGGATTACAAGCATGCGCCACCACCCCTGGCCAATATTTTTATTCTTCCCTGGTAAATTTTTCTTCCATTATAGCACAAATAACCAAGTTGACTCAAATTTCTAAAAAATCACTTTGTAAAAAAGTATAAAGACTTGTGACAAAGGGCAAAATGAAAAATAGGCAGAATATAAAACATTATTCATAGTACAATCTCTTTTTTTTTCTTTTTTTTTTTGCAGTACTAAGGATTGAACCTTGAACCCAGGGGCATTCTACTTCCGAGCTACACCCCCAGCCCTATTTTTTATTCTTTATTTTGAAACAGGGTCTCAATTAGTTGCAGAGGGCCTCAGTAGGTAGCTGAGGCTGGCCTCGAACCCGGATCCTCCGGTCTCAGCCCCCCAAATGCTGGGATTACAAGCGTGTGTCACCATGCCCGGCTCAATCTCTTTTTTTAAAAGAAAAACATTTGAGTTTAGACAAAGAATTCAGAAGTTATATTAAATATTAATTACATCAGCAACCACAATTCAAACTTACCAAAGGTCTCCTATGTACCACACACTGACCTACATTCTTTTACGCATCAATGCACTTAATCTTCACAACCACTCTGCAAAGGAGATACCACTGCCATCCCCACTCGCCCAGGAGAGAATGGAAGCAAAGTCACATGGGTGCTGTGCCCCAGGTCCCACAGTCGGTGAGGCAGGATTTACAGCCAGGCAAGTGGTTCCAGAGTCCAAGCTTTCATCCACTCTATTCTCAAATTAGCTACAGCAATTACATCTAATTATATCTGGAGAAAGGATGTGTGATTTTTGTTGTTGTTGTTTGTGTGTTTGTATGATTATATTTTCTAAATTTTCTGCAACTTACATAATCAGTTTTACAATTCAAAATATGTTATATAAAATAAGGACACCAGCCAAGTGCTGTGCTACGAGCGTTCACCGTGTCCTTCCTCGACAGCTGTGGAGACTTCCCTCCTCCTCCATGTGAGTCATCGTAGTTCTGAGCCAAGGCTGTGCGGGGCAGCCAAATGCTCCCTCCCCAGGCCCTCGTGGCTCCTGAACTCCAAGCAAGCTCAGGGCTGGCCAGGAGTGTCCTTCTTTGCTTGTCTTGATCTATGACTTGAGAGCCCGCTTCATGATGGAGGTAATTCACTCAGCCCCAATGAAAATATTCAAGAAAATCCAGTACACTGAGCACAGGGAAGCGGTGGCAGAGGACTATGTGCAACAGTCACATCTGGGTCTCCACAAAACATCCACCTTTCCTCTTTCCAGAAGGTCCCTGTAATACAGTTGTGGTGACTGTTCTTATTTTCCAGTGTTCGGGATCAGCCTATTTGAAGGATAGCTGATAATCTGAGTTTTGGCATTAGGATCTAGTCATATTCAAGCTCCTTTTCACCAAGGGGCATTTCACTCTGTGGTTAAGGGTAACAAATGTGACAAATGTCCTCTCCTGGCATTTACAAGGTTGAAAACTGTAGGATAAAAATCCCTGACACTAAAGGGACTCAGCAGAGGTACATCATTAGCTCCCGCCCTGCAAAAATGCCATTCCTTCTCCAGGAGGCTTGGCAAGAGGCAGGGACCAGAATCCTTGCTGCAAAAGGCTTCCTGTCCTTGTGTAACACATTTTTCAGCTCTTGGTTTGCCATCAAGTAGAGAGATGGATCACAAAGATCTAATAAGTAGCTGTACCATTGGAAAGGCCCCTGACTTGGCTTCCAGAACCCAAGGCTGCTTTATACCACTCCACATCACCCTAGTCCAGGGATGCTTTGATGATGGAGTTCGGGGACAGAGGCATAAGCCTGGAGACCTGGCCTTTCTGCTTAAAAAGCTCTTGACCTTGAGCTTATCATTATACTCCTTGGGCCTCCTTCCACTCTTATAAACTGAACTAATTAAGAATGAAGCCGCCACCAAGCATGGTGGCACATATCTGTAATCCCAATACTTGGGAGGCTGAGACAGGAAGATCACGAGTTCAAGACCAACCTCAGCAACTTAGCAAGGCTCTCAGGAATTTAGTGAGACCTTGTTTCAAAATAAAGAATAAAAAATAGGTTTGGGGGTGTAGCTCAGAAATAGAATGCCCCTGTGTTCAATCTCCAGTACCATAGAAAAAAAAAAAGAATGAAGCTGAGCCAGGCATGATGGTTCATACTTGTAATCTCAGTACTTGGGAGGCTGAGACAGGAGGATCACAGGTTCAAGACCAGCCTCAGCAACTTAGCAAGGCTCTCAGCAACTTAGTGAAACCCTGTTTCAAAATAAAAAATAAAAGCTGGGAGCCAGGCTGATATGGGAAGGAGAAAGCCCAGAGAAATGCTGCCTGCAGTACTAAAGGCCACATGGTACAGCTTCTGGGCTGACGAAGCCAGACTGGAGATGCACACAAGATTCCAGGGAGGGATCTTCCTAGAGCTATAGCACATGCAAACCCTTCCCTTCAGAGTTCTGAGTCATGCATGTGTAACAGAGGTGGATCTCTCTAAAGCTCTGAGGTTTCCACTTCCTGTCGTGAAGTGATCAGGTGCCTGGGGTGGGGACCCAGGATGAGCTATTAGCAGATTAGCTATTCAGGTTCACACCAATTCAGTGTGGCTAGTTCCTAAACTACTCCAATACTTCTGAACTATTTGGCCTGCACAGTAGGAGCTATTAAAACTACAAGTCACATTGCACAATAGCGGCCTGGACAAGTCTGGCAGCTGCTCAACAGACTAAGGGGGCAGAAGCTGGGGCTCATAAGGCACCCACCAGCAGCTGCTCTGCAGCCCGGCACTGGCAGGCACAGGCCCTGAGCAGCTGTGTCCGATGATTTCAGCTTTCTGAGCTCAGACCACATGGGATGCACAGGCATCCAAGTGCATCGCAGTTCTTACAAGTCAACGGCAGGCTCGGCCCTCCTTGGGCTGGAACAAGGTGTCAGGGCCTTTATGATAATAATGTACGAGGGAAGTTGCTGCAAAGATCTGTTGCCATTTCCTACATCAAACAACGGCTCATTTAGCTAGTGAAAAGAACATTCTTGAAACTGTACCAATATCAATTAAAAATGTGGAAATTAGACTGATAAATAATTCATGTTATATTATATCACTTGACAAATTCCTTAACTTCTCTAGGCCATATGTTCAGGTGTATGAGTGTTTGTTTACAGAATAAAAGGGGCTACACTTTATATTATATATATGTATATGTATATGTATATATATTATCATGCCAGTTATTACATATTTTATGACTACTACAGATACCATAATATCAGCACATCCACTATTTCTGCACTCATTTTGATGGAACAGCACTGGATTATAGGTCTGTATCTCCAGCTCTTTCTCAAGCTGTGTAGCCATAGGAGTTATAGATTCAGATTCTTGAAGACTATAAAAATATAGGAATCAATTAGATGATTCCCAAAGTTCCCTCAAGTTCTCAAACTCTTTGACACTATCATTTTTTTTTTTTTTTCGGTACTAGAGATTGAACTCAGAGGTGGTCTACCTCTGAGCTATACCCCCAGCCCTATTTTTTATTATTTTATTTTGAAACTGGGTCTCACCAAGTTGTAGAGTGCCTCACTAGGTAGCTGAGGCTGTCCGCGAACCCGGATCCTCCAGTCTCAGCCTCCCGAATGCTGGGATTACAAGCGTGCGCCACCATGCCCGGCTCGACACTATCATTATTATATAAAGGCCTCCTATTAGACAAATATCTAGACTATGCACTCTGTAAGCAGTTTCCAAAAATTACTAAGCCAATCCTTACTCTGCACAGTGGCGGGCAGGAGTCCCGCTGGGGAAAGCTGGGCTTTGGTTAAGTTTAAAAACAGTAATGACATCATAAGAATGGTTCTAGAGCCAGGCGTGGTAGTATACGCCTATAATCCTAGTACTTGGGAGGTTGAGACAGAAGGGTCACAGGTTCAAGGACAGCCTCAGCAAGTAGTAAGACTCTCATCAACCTAGCAAGACCCTGTTTCAAAACAAACACAAAATGCTGGGGGTGTGGCTCAGAGGTAGAATGTCGTCCCTGAGTTCAATCCCCAGTACCACACACACACATATACACACAAACACATACAAAGAATGGTTCTAGGGTTGAGTGGATCCAAGGTCTCTGCTCTTAGGCATCTTCCTATCCTGCATTGTTTCATGAGATACTATATCTCATGCCCCCATTCTTCCATCTCAATTTGTAGCTCCATCCCAGAACTCAGAGCAGTCTGACCAGCATTAGAATTACTTGTGAATGGAGCTGGGCACAGTAGTGTCACCTATAATCTCACTAAATTGCTGAGGGTCTCCATAAATTGCTGAGGCTATCATCAAACCTGTGATCCTCCTGTCTCAGCCTCTCAAGACCTAGGATTACAGATGTGTATCACCATGCCTGGCCAGGGAGAAATTATAATCTTCAAACAGATAAGAAGAGCTAATTAAGAAATAAATACTATTTCCTCTTCCCCAAAAGGATTCACAATGGGGGGGGGGCGGCAATAACAGGAAAAGAATTACAAGGTTAGAAAGGATGGGAAATGTAGTAAATGCATAAATCACATTGAGACCAAAATTGACTCTGTATAACAAAGGCAAGCCCAGGGGCCGCCAACAGGCTGTTGCTGCTACAGAAATTCTAGCCAAACAATGCTACACATTTTGTTCCCTGAAGGATCATCAAAATCAGACAACAGTTGCCAATCCAAATTCTACTCAATAGACTCTCATATAAAATAATACATGGATATTCCTTAATTTGACTCAGCAAATATAGTAAGCCCTTAGCATATGCCAAGGAAACAGGTCTATTTAAGAGTTCTTTACTCTCCAACACTCAGGTCAAATAAGAAGGCACAGCATTATGAAATAATAATGATCAAATCTATTTAATGAGACCAGAACCTCTAATAGAAATCTAAAGAAGCAGAAAAGGTTCTGTTTACCAAATGGACTCTCAACAAGAAGAAAAAGAAGATCAGTTACTTTTTTCCTTCTTTAACCAAAGGATTAGGGTTAGAGAATCTGTTGTGTCTACACACAATGGTGAAGACAGGGTACAACTTGGCACTGTAGCAACTACACACATACATATACGCCCTGCTCAAAAGAATCTCACACCATGAGACAACACATTTTATCAATGGAGTAAAGTTGATGGTGACATCCCCCTCTTAATTACCAGTCTTGTTGCCTAAAAAAGAGAAAGCATCCTCACTGTTGTCATACTCCATTCATGGAGGACAGAGATGGCAGAAGACTGATGGCTTACTTACACAACAGTGTAGCCTGGCCCAGGGTACACTCCTGTAATCCCAACTACTTGGGAGACTGAGGCAGTAAGACTGCAAATATGAGGCCAGCCTCGGTTACTTAGTGAGACCTTGTCTCAAAATAAACATGTAGCTCAGTGATAAAGCACCTCTGGGCTCAATCACCAGTACAGGGATGGGGAAATAGGGAAAATAATGCAAAGAAAAAAAATAAGGCAAAAATCTTTTTTTTTTCCATTTTTCAGTTCCATTTAATGTGAACAGTGGAGAAAATAGAGGTTCCAAAGAGTGATTCAGAGAACCCTCTCAACCTTCCAAATAACCCTTATATACAAATAGGATCTTAGAAAACCAATAAACTAGCCAGGCATGGTGGCTCACGCTTGTAATCCCAGTACTTGGGAGGCTGAGATAAGAGGATCACAGGTTCCAGTACAGCCTGAGCTACTTAGCCAGGCCCTCTGCAACTTAGTGAGACCTTGTTTCAAAATAAAGAATAAAAATAGGGCCAGGGGTGTAGCTTGGAGGTAGAATGCTCCTGGGTTCAATCCCTAGTACCACAAAAAAAAAAAAAGAAAGAAAACCAATAAACTTGCTATGCAAATGCAGCTTTAGGAAGAGTTTCTCAAGAGCCTACTCTTCCAACAAGATTGTCTTCTCTTAGCTCCTAGACAGAAATTCTGGGCTGCCACAATAAGCCAACTTCTAGAGAAAGATAGAATTATAGTTCTTCAGAGGAGTAGCAACTCTTAGGAATGGATATTGCTTATTGTTTATAAGATCAGGGCAGATGTATATATACTTACAGCCTGACATACCACAGCCTTATAACACGCTAAGTATTATGCTAAGAATACAGTATCCCACACCATAAAACCAAAAGGTATCTTTGTTTTTATTTTTATGTTTTCAGATAAGGAAAAACCATTTCCACGAGGCAAATTTGCCCAGGGTTACTTAACTAGGATGTACAGAAACGTCTGATGCAGAGAAGAATGCTTTTTCATTTCAACAGACACCTCTTCAGACCGTGAGAAGAAGCCACTCATACTCATAACACCTCAGTACTTACTGGGATATTATCAATGTACCCTGCTGACTTAATGGATACACCAGGAAGATGAAATGACTCCCCAAACCATTGCTATACTGAACTAAAAAAAAAAAAAAAAGCTGTATGTGTGTGTGTGTTACTTGGGATTGAACCTGTGTTGCCACATGGTAATCCCTAACAATAAATTGTTATAGAGCAGTGAATTCTCTTTCTCAGTCCTTGCTTCCCAAAAGAAAGATTTCAAAAGGAAAGCAAGAATGTGGGAATATCAGAGATGTGTTTGGGGCAGGGGGACACAGTATAAAAGAAGATTGTGTTAAAGAGGTTACGTTCCAGAGAAAGGACAGGGTTACATTGGGAGAAAGGTCCAGAAAAGGTTACTTCCCTGGGTTGAAAACAGCATGAAACAGAATGTTAGGCTCCAGAGAGAAGGTATGCAGAGGTCATTTCCAAGAATGGAGAACAGCGAGGCGTCTTCCAGGTGGTGCATTTTATTTAGTCTAGAAACCTTTCCCCTAACACATATGCATTTGAGAAGGTCACTACCTCCTTTGTGCCACAGCTTACATTAGTGGATCTGTGCTGCCCTCAGCAGGTTGGAAAGTTTCCCATGGGATCTAAGTGAAGCCCTGCAGTTCTCTCACCTTGAGCGAGGTAGGGAGTTCTGCATTTCCATTCATGAGGACCTGCTTAGGTTTCTTCCCTCAGGTCTCTCAGGTTCATCCCAAATATGCCCACTTGCTTATTTCTAGCTAACAACCTAACAAACCCAAGGGTGATCTACTGCTGAACTATACCCCCAGCCCTATTTTATTTTTTATTTTGAAATAGGGTCTTGCTAAATTGCTGAGGCTGGCCTTGAACTTGTGATCCTGTTTTTCACCCTCCCAAGCATTGGGATTACACGCATGGGCCATTGTGCACTGCTGCTAATAGAATTCTCTTTTCTTTTCATGTATGTGGGTGAGTGTGTAGGTGGGTGTGCATGTGTGTGTGTGTGTGTGTGTGTGTGTGTGTGTGTGACACACTGGGGTTTGAATCTGGAGTCATTCTATATTCTACCTCTGAGCTATACCATCAGCCCTTTAAAAAAAAAAGTATATATATATATATATATATATATATATATATATATATACTTTTTTTTTTTTTATGGGATCTTGCTAGGTAGCTGAGTATCTCACTAAGTTGCTGAGACTGGTCTTCAGTCTGCAGACCTCCATCTCAGCCTCCCAAGTACTGAGATTATAGGCATGTGCCACTACCCCCGACTCCTGCTTATAGAATATCTTAACTATGACACATCAACCATAGCTTCATTATCATCTGGGATCCTTACTTAAAATGTAAATTCCTCATTTCTACTTCTACTCATGATAGGGCAAGTGGTTTTGGACTTAATCTTCTATGACAAACTGGGTACATTATATGAAATAGCCTGTTTTTAGGCATTAAACAACAGGCCAGGATTAAACAAGAGGACCAGGATCTTTGAAGGAAAGGAAACACACAAGGTGAGCCCCTAAAAGGTTCCAGCTTTCTGCCTGCACACACTTTGCTACATAAAGGGAGTTAGAGCCCCAAGCAGAGAGAAGTGCTTTGGCTGACCAGCAAAGGCAGGGATCAAAGATACAAAAGCTTCTAAGAAGCAGGGCCACCTGGGGCCCTCTGAAAGAAAATAGGGAGCAGAGCAGTGTGGGTGATGGGGATGCAGAGGAGGGGGATAAGAGACAGAAGTCTGCAAGAAAATTCACCCAGAATCCTTGGCTGAGGTCTAGGCTGTGAAGCTATAGATCAAGACTTCATAAGCCCCAGCAAGACTGCCTGTTAGAGGGCTAGTACTAAACCAGCAGCACAGAGCAGAGGTATACAGAGGGCTGCATTATCAGAAAGGCCACATCCACACCAGGAATAAAGATGACATACCAGAGCAAAGGCTTCCCCTAGCACCAAGTTTAAAACCACAAAAGACTCATTTTAACAAATAATAAAAGCAGGCCTGAAAGGGCCAGAAGGATGTTCCCAGAATTTAGCTGTCTTCCAGAATAAAATCCAACACATTTTAAAGGAAAATGACAATCTAGACTTCCTACAAAGTATCATCACAATATCCATCATACAATTTTAAAAAATTGACAGGTAAAGCAAAAAAAAAAAATTAACCAATTAAAAAAAAAAAAAAAAAACCTCAATAGAAATAATTCCTAAAGTGGTCTAGGTATTTGAGTAAACAGACATGGATGTTAAAACTCATAAGTATCTTCAAAGACTTAAAGGAAAATAGTCTTAATGAATTAATGACAAATAATGTAAAAAAGAGCAAAGTATAGAGAATTGAAGAATAGATCTAAAGTAAAAATTTTGCTAACTAAACTTAAGAGGATGCTGAAAAGTACAAAAAAAAAAAAAAAAAAAGTTAGTGAACTTGAAGACAGGTCCATAGAATTTTTTTCATCTAAAAGACAAAAAAAGAAAATTGAAAAAATAGAGTCTCAGTACCTATAAGACATCAAGTTGTATACCATCAAGCAGTAGAGTTCAAGGAAGGGAGAAAGAAAATGGGACAAAAAAATAAATTTTGTTTCTAAGATTTGGTGAGAAGGATCACCTTTAAAATTAGGGCTTCTCAGAGTCAGAGGTACAGCTCAATGGTAGAGCACTTGCCTAGCATGCACAAGATGCTAAATTTGAGCCCCAAAATTAAATTAAGGATTTCTCAACTTCAGCATTTGGCACTGTGGACTGGTTAATTATTTGCTACAGGGAAGCTGTCATGAACATTGCAGAATATTGAACAGCATCCCTTTTCTCTACTAACTGAATTGCATTATTATGCCCCCAAAACCCCAAATTCTAAGTAAGAGAGACAGCCAAAAGTATCTTGATATCCCCAAATGTTTCCTAGAGAAACAAAATTGTTCCTATAAATATTGTTATAGATCTAAGTAACTCAGCAAATCCAAGCAGGATAAAGAACCACCTTAGGGACCATCAGAATCAAACTGATGAAGCTAAGAATAAGGAGAAAAACTTAGTAGCCAATAGAGAAAAAGACATATTATATAAAGAGGACTAACAATGTGAATGACTGCTAAACGCTTATCAAAAGCAATAGAGGTCTGGAGGATCTGGGTTCATAGCCAGCCTCAGCTACTTAGTGAGGCTCTCCAGAACTTAGTGAGACCCTGTTTCAAAAATAAAAAATAAAAAATAGGACTGGGGGTGTAGCTCGGAGGTAAAATGCCCCTGGGTTCAATCCCCAGTACCGAAAAAAAAAGCAATAGAGATCAAAAGGCAATTGAATGAGATGTTTTGAGTGTTGACAGAAAAAAAAAAAAAAAAAAAAAAACTACCAGCCAAAAATTTTATAGATGCAGAAAAATCATTTAAAAACAAATTTTTATATAAACAAAGTGAGAGAATTTGTTACCAACTGGCCTGCACTACAAGAAAAGGAAGTTCTTTAGGCTTAAAAAAAATGCCACCAGATGGAGACTTGGAGACTTGGATATACAGGAAAGAATGAACAGCACATAAATGGAAAATTTGTGGGTAATTATAAAGAACTAGTTTTCTTATCTCTTATTTGAAAGATAATTGTTTAAAACAAAAATAGCAACACTTATTTTGAAGTTATTATATAGATCTAAAATATATGGCAAAATGGTATCAAAATGGGTAAAGAGCAAATCAAATTTTACTGTCATAACATTTTTCATTTTACTGAAGTACACAATGATTAGTGAAGAATGCATACTGTAACCAATGAAGAAGTCACATACCAAAAAAGAAAAAATAGTCAAAAAACCAATGAAGAGCTAAAATTTCTAATTTTCCTAATGAGGCTTAAAAGTAAGAAAAGAGAAACAAAAAATAGAAGAGACAATTAGAAACAAATTGCAAGACACTAGACTTAACCTCAGCCCTATTAGTAATTATATTAAATATAAATGGACTAAACACTATTATTAAAAGGCAAAGATTATAAGACTGGATAAAAAGTGATATGCTATCTGTAAAGGATATGCTATCTGTAAAGGATGCATTTTAATTATAAAGTCACAGACTGGTTGACAATAAAAGAAAGAAAAAGAAAAGATTAACCATGTAAAATAGTAAACAAAAGAAAGCAGGTTTGCCTATATTAATATCAGACACATTAATTTCAAGACAAGGACTGTTCCAGAGATAAAGAGGATTATTTCATGTCAATAAGAGTAAATTCTTCCAAAAGATACAGTAATCAGAAGTATTTTGCACCTAACAACATAGCTGCAAAATACAAGAAGCGAAAATGTATGGAACAATAGAAATAAAGAGACAAATCCATAATTAGAGATGGATTTTCTTCTCTGTTAAAACTCTGTGTTGTGCTAAGAACTAGGAGCCCATGCATAGTTACTTAAGAAAAGTCAGAGTGAAAACTCCATGAATAACTATATATCATGAGCTCAAGAGAGGTATCAATCAATGCATGCAGTAAAGAATCCTGGAAGAAAATCTTCATTTGTGTGTAAGCATGTGTGTGTGTTGGGGGCGGGGAGACTGACAGAATGTGGGATTTAGGGAAGGGGAAGACAAAGGAAGAAGGAGGTACATGACAGAGATGTGAATTCCAGGTTTTTACTTGAAAAAAAACACTGTTGACATTTGGCAAGTATAGATCCTTTCATTATCCTGTACAAGCATACACATATATTTTGTGTTCTGTGCCCACCTACTCATAAATAAGATCATTCCGTACAGTTTGGGACATCCATTATTTCCACTTAATAATGGAAAGTTATATTAAAAGTCATTAGTATTTTTCTCTAACATTTCTCATAGGGCTTCATCATAATTATTAGAGGAGTTTTTACTCATCCAGCTCACCAAGTATTATTGTAAATCTATATAACTTGGATAGGAGTTCAGAGGAGCTTACCTCCAGCTTGGGTATGGGGCACAGGTTGCTAAAGTAGGAGGGCTTTACAGAAGATGAGGTACCTGAATTGCAGTTAGAGCAGAAATGGGCTGAAGAGCACTTTTAGCTGAGCCAGGACAGCAAAGGCCAAGAGAACACCAAGTCAAGGACACATATAAAAGTGAAAGTGATTGTAACTGAGCAACACTCACAACTGCACTAGGGACCATGTTAAGCTCACCCAACACTGAAGTGCGGGTGTTCTAGTCTCCACTAAGTCCATGAGGAAGGAGGGACACTCTGAGACTGCAAATCATGTGTCTAAGACACAGGTTACAGAACATTTTGGAACCAAGACATCATGTACTTTTCTCAGGGTACTGGGAGAAAAAAGAGAAGGTGTTAGAGAGGAGTGGATGAAACTGGGAAGGTGGGTGTCCTCAAATCCCAGAAGGCTAGAAGGTTAAGCTAAACTGTATGAACTTTCACCAAGCTCTGTACAACTGCTAACAGGATTTGGTCCTCACATAACCAATGACAATAAGAAAGGGGAGGGGGCGCTATCCACAGATTTCCAAGAAGCTGTTTGCAGAGCAGATTAATATCACCTCAGACAAGTGGATTTCCCCAAGGATAACACATCATTTCAAGCATATTTCAAAAGCTATAATCCCATCCCAGGGACCTTGAAGGAAATTTCAAGGCAATGCTTCAGTGCCTAATGACCAGATAAATGTACGAATAGGAACTTCTGATAGGCAGTCTTTGTAGTAAGTCATACTAAGCACAAAAATGCTCAGTGAAGTTAAGCACACTCAGAGCCAGGACACATCTAAATGCCAACTTCCCAGGGATATAAACACTGTGAAGATATCTCCTTAAACAAGACAAAAAAACAAAACAAAAAAACCCACAGCAAGCATTTGAAGGAAAACCTGCTCCCTGAGTACAAAAAGAACCCACTATTCCTTCATTTCACTTTCTCAAGGGCAAAGAAAACCACTGCTTTTTGTGGGCCCAGCTTCTGGCATGGATGTGGCCTGTGGAGACATCACAAATGTCTGACCACTTCCCAGTCACTGAGCAAACTCAAAGGCAGTCAGCAGGTAAACTGCCTGGGTCTGAACTCTATACACAGCAGACATGGGCTGAATCATACTTTCTAGGTAATAGAAGGTGGTTTCTACCCTCTCTTCAAACATGTTCCACTAAATAAATAAATAAATAAATAAATAAATAAATAAATAAATAAGACCTTCCATGTACTCCTTTTCCCAAATTGTCTCAACTCAACAATGACCACTCCCAGAGAACCAGAAAAGGAGAGAAAGCATTTGGTATCAACATGATGTGATTAAAAGGACCTCTGATTTGTGCACAAGCAGACCTGAATTTATGACACCGACCCTCCTTCCTTACTACCAGTGTAGTAAATACTACAGCCTAACAGTGCGCAGGTTCATTAATCTCTTTGAACCTTGGTTTCCTCAATTGCAAAATGTGATCAGATAACATCCTCCTCCATGTACAGAATGAGGTTTAAATGAGATAATGATAGATAAGCACCTAGCAGCTGGAAGGCAATTATAAATAATGTTTGCCTCTTTTTGTTATTCTCATATGAGAAAGTGGAGATCCTACTGAACAACAATGATAAAGAAAAAAAAAAAAAAACAAGAAAGGAAAACTGAAGTGGTCAGTGTCTTGGAACTGCCATGTCCTTCCATTGTTTCCATGGAAAGGATACTTATTTGCTGTATAATCTTATGCAAAGAGAAGCCTGTGATGCTTTCCTCATCCAAGCCTCACAAAGATGAAATCCATCATCTATGAATAACACTCTCTGCTATGTTTACAACCTAGTAAACAGTAGCTTGAGGTGGAGGTGCACGAGATATCACTGAGTTAATAAGAACATTACTCACAACTAGAACATAATTACTCTGACTTAACTAGAACATTCCCTGCAACATTACTGGGACTCAGAACACTTCTCCTCGCCTCAAGATTTGAACTGTATATGGATCTGAATAGTACAGAGATCGGGTATCAAGGAAATAGTTCTCAACTGGGAATCCTTACGTGGAGCCCCATCCTATCTGAGGCTGGCTTACCAAGCAAAGAATGGGATCTATCCCTAGCTCCCACTGTTAACTAGCTGCTCTGCCCTGCCTGTCGTTCTCACTTAATTATGCTTCAATAATCCTGACAAGACTAGCTGGGCTTCACTGTAAATCATGGCAGCGGAAATCCTAAAATAAAAGCAAGATTAATGATATCACCTCAATCTTGGCACGAAGGTCCATTAATTGGAAATCATGGCCTTAATTGAATTTGAGGCATAGCACTGCCAGCCAGATTAAATTTTCTAAGACTAGGTTCTTTGTCCATATAAAGATAATTAAAATGTACCAATGACAATTAAGCCAAATATTGGGTGTTGCTGAGGAGACGGATAATGGTTTCCCTGGTATGCCAGTTGCACGACTATCAGAACCGTGTGATGTCACGTGTGGAGGGAGCATCTCCATCATTCACCCATGCTTCCTGTCTTCTGCATGCTCAGGATGTTATACAGCCTCTGTGAACTGTGGCTTTGAGGTCGTACTTGTCAAGTAAATGAAATACACCATGTTTACATACACATACACACACACACACACACACACACACACACACACACACACACACACATGCTCTATTAGAAGTGACTGTCACCATCCTCCTATCCTCACTTCTGTATCACCAGCCATAACTCTAAGGAGACAAGGGGGGAGTGGGAAATTGCTTCTCTTCTACTGACTCACAACAGAAAAGATACCACAAATGGTATAAAAAAAACCAGTTACACCCAGAGCCTCTCAGTTCAAGACAGTTTCTGTCTCTACTTGACATCTGGCAGATGCAGATTCCAGTATGTCTCTCCTGTTTCCCGCAGTGCAGCTGTGTGCTTCTGTCTGCTCTTGGGACAAAGATTTTACATGCATCAATCCTCACCCAATACTCAGACGGGGTTTACAGTCTGCTTTACAGAGGAGGAAGGAAGGTGATATCCTGAGATGAAGAGTAGCATGTGTGAGGCAGTGACTCAGGATACATACTGGAGCCAAGACATGAGGGTGTCTCCTCACAGAACTGGGAGGGCACGGAGGGTGTGTTAGAGGAGGGTGAGAGGCAACACTGGGAAGGGGACTGGTCCTCAGACCCCCCAGAGACTTGAAGGTCAAACTAACCTTCAAAGGAGCAGCTGAAGGCATTTAGAACCATTAGAAAGGGAGTGCTTTTGTTGAAGGTCACAAGAAAAAATTAATGGAGAGTGAGCAAGAAAAGCTTAGTGAGAAGACGGTGCCGCCCAATTTATACATGTATCAAACACACAGCCCGGCACATACCAGTGTTAACAGTCGAAAAAGGGACACTTAATTGAACTGAATTGAGCCTGTCAAGAAACTAAGAACTCCAATTCACTTTTTTTCCCCATTATAATTATTTGCACATTAATTGTACAAAATAATGGGCATGACATTTTCATGCATGCATATAATGAATTGCACGGATGTCTGCCTAGGTGCTAACAGCAGTAGTTCTCCTTTATTAGCCACTTTCTGGTGGCTGGGAACTGGACTACAAGCCTACATTGGTCCTCACAATCATGTTGCCAGGAAAAAAAAATTGGGGGGGGGCGGTACTAGGGATTGAACCCAGGGACATTCTACCTCTGAGCTACACCCCCAGCCCTATTTTCTATTCTTTATTTTGAGACAGGGTGTCACCAAGTTGTGGAGGGCCTCACTAAGTAGCTGAGGCTGGCTGCGAACCCAGATCCTCCCATCTCAGCCTCCCAAATGCTGGGATTACAAGCGTGCGTCACCACACCTAGTGCCAGGAAAATTTTATTACCACCCTTTTACAGAAGAGGAAACTGAGGACATGTCTTAGTCTGTTGAGGTTGCTCTAAGAAAATACCATAAACTGGGTGGCTTATAAACAACAGAAATCTATTTCTCTCCATTCTAGAGGCTAAAGAGTCGAGATTAAGGGGCTGGCAGGTTCCGTGGCGGGCGAGGGCCCATCTCCTGGTTCCACAGTGCCTTTTCCGTATCCTCACATGGTGAGAGCAGGGCACAAATTCTCTGGAGTCCATTTATTTATTTATTTATTTATTTATTTATTTATTTGCGGTACTGGGGATTGAACTCAGGGGCGTTCTACCTCTGAACTACACCCCCAGCCCTATTTTTTTTATTATTCTTTATTTTGAAACCAGGTCTCACTAAGATGCAGAGTGCCTCACTAGGTAGCTGAGGCTGGCCTCGAACCCCGAATCCTCCCATCTCAGCCTCCCAAATGCTGGGATTACAAGCATGTACCACCACGCCCGACTCTCTGAAGTCCTTTTGAGGGGACTAATCCCACTCCTAACAGCTCTGCCTTTGTGACCTAATCACCTCCGGAAGGCCCCACCTCCAAACTCCACCACACTGGGGATGGTTTCAACACATGAACTCATGGAGGATGGGGAGGCACAAACATTCAGTCTATAGCAGGACCCAAGACAAAAATCCAGGTCACACAGTCAGGGCTCTTCCCTGTGTCTCACTCCAAACCCTGGGTTCTCCTTGTGACATTCTGCAGCTTCCTATGTAGTTGTGAAAAAGCTTAAAGCATAAAATAAGCAAGTCCAAAAGCTCTGCTGGAGAGAGGAAAAGCAGATCTTGGTCTGATGTCTGCTCTGTATACGATCTAAGGATATTTTTAAGGCCAGACACCCAGCAGGGAAAAATTGCTAAGCATCGGTTGCTGAGAAGGCGCAAATTAATGAAAACTGCCTGCTAAGACTTTAATAGACAGGAGAGGGAAACCATGGTTCAGCTTTGGCTGTGGCCTGTTGTGTGGACTCACAAAGGGATGGGCATGCAGCTCAAGATGTTCAGCCCTAAATTAGCCCTTCTTGCCTCCCAATTCTGCCCACCCCACAGGCACATAGTCTCTAGGGTCAGCACCTACTCAGACCCTGATTCTCATGCTTATCAGCCGCATGCACGAGCATTGTGGAGTGGCTGCAAAGCACAGAAGGAGGGGAAGGGCAAAAGCCCAAAGATCCAAACTGCAAATGTGTTCCCCTCTTCCCTGAAGAACCATCCCACAGACTTTGGAAACCGTCCCATTGTCAAGTCCCTTTGAGGGAGAAATGCACGTTAGTACTGACAAACCCAGGGTCACAGCCTTCTGTCTTTGAGAAGGCCGTGTCTGAAAGAGCTAATAAGTCATTAGCAGCATCTGGTCTCCCTCGGTGCCTTTTAGGTCCCAGGTAACATGATCAGAGATCGCGGGCTCTGAGATTTCAAAGACAGGCACTGACAACCACAAAAAGGGTCTCAAGAAAAGAGGGTTGACAGATGAGGCTGAAGGCAGGTGGCTTTCCATTAGGCACAATGTGTCCTCTGCAAAACCCAAAGAATGACAAGAGTGAGTTGCCGGATGCATTTTAAAGGTTTGGCTTCCTTTAGGAGGAGGAAGTGGGACTTATACAAAACCTTTGTGCCATGGAGAGAGGGTGATGCAGCTCTTCAATATCTGATATCAGTCCCCCTCAGTGCCTGCAACAAGCCCATCTGTGTAGAGCAGAACTATACAATCACGCAGGGTGGCCGTGGGGGAACTAATCTTCCCTGGATTCTCTCTATGCACCGGTCCAAGCAAGATGTTTCACACACAGCACCTCATTCCATCCTTGCAAGGAACACACATTAGAGACCAAGCAGTCCCACTCTGTAGGTTCAGAAATGCAGCTCGGAGAAGTGACACAACCTGTCCAAGCTAAGAGACTGCAAGCAGTGGTGCCAGGACTCCCCAGGCTTGAGCATCAGGCCCGACTCCTGACAGCCTGACTTTGCTGCAGCCAGGTCCCTGCAGCTGACAGCTCAGGTGCCTGAAGAAAAACACAGACCTAGATTGCTGCTGAATCAGAATCCTCGAGTATATGGCCTCAATCTGCATACTTTAACACCCCTTAGGAGCTTCTGATGGTAACAGAGCCACAGCCCTATGTCACTACTACCTTTTTATTGTAATATATGTGTGTGTGTGTGTGTGTGTGTGTGTGTGTGTGTGTGTGTGTTAGTTACTGAGGATTGAACCCAAGGGCAGTCTACCTCTGAGCTACATCCCCAAACTCATTTTATTTATTTACTTACTTACTTATTTATTTTAATTTTGAAACAAGGTCTCACTTAGTTGCTGAGAGTCTCACTATGTTGCTAAGGCTGGCCTTGAACCTGTGATCCTCCTGTCTCAGCCTCCCAAGTACTGGGATTACAGGCATGCAATGCCATGCTCAGCTTATCATACTACCTTACTGAGAAAAGTTAGCCCTAAATAAATGTCAGGTAGGGTGGGGGGAGAGACACAGAGGAGCTACCATTTACTGAAAATTTCTATGTTCCAGTTTTTTTTTTAATTGGTGCATCATAATTATATGCAATATTGGTATTTGTTGCTATTCGTACAGGCACGTAACATAATTTGGCCAACCAGGTGTTTAATATAGGTTATCACATTTAATCCTTACAACAACCTGCCACGATGGATATTCTCGTGGCTATTCCACAGAGGAGGAAATTGAGGCTCAGTTAAGTTAAATAGATAGATAAAGGTCATGTATCTAACAAATGGCAGGGTGGGAACATGGCCCAGGTCTGTCTGGCTCTAAATCTCTTGCCCTTTCGCTGTTGCTTTCATCATTTCCCCTGTTGGACAGAGAGAGGAGCAGAGGTTGTTTTGTAACTGTCAACAGTGTACAAGGGTCTGCAGCCCTGGAAGGCCGGGAGACGACCTTACCCACCATAAGTCAAATTGCAAGATAGCGACATCCTGGGGTGCTGGCTTTTCCTTCAACAGCCACCATTTCTGATCTTCCAATAGGAGTGGAAGCTTGGACTTACCAAGTACCAGGGTGGCAGCAGAAGACTGCAGTCATTAGCCTTCCTCCCAGCACATTTCAAGGCTGGAGCCTATTCCCTCCCAAACGTAAATCCAGGCATTTGGGAATCTGCATTATCCATATAATAGGTCACCCACAGAGTTTAAATTCCAAGTACGAGTGTGTCCTTTAGCAAATGGCTTTCCTGGTCTGGGTAAAGGTTCTTCCTTTGTAAAATTCAGTAGACTTGGCTGCTCTCTGAGGGCCCGCTAACACTGGCTGACCCCATGATTCACAGACTCTAAAGTGAATGTTGAATTGTGATTTATGCAGTTTACTACAGGGCAATTCCTGGTAGCCCCCTACCCCCGCCAAGCTGGACACAGAGTTAGAGCTTTAGCTGCCACGATGGTGGCATCATCTGTAGAACAAAAGCATTCAAATCTCCACTGTGGTTTGTTTTCTATCTCTGCCCTAGAAACCCTGGTCAGGGCTGGCCAGCTGCAAGTTCCTTCTGTCATCTTTCTCAGCACTTGGCATTAATCTCCAGTGGCCACCTGCTGACTGACCACTGTCCAGCTGTTCTTCTTGGAACCCTAAATCAAGGTTGCTTACCCAGTGCCAAGCACAGAGCTGAGGGTGGTCTACTATTAACTGGTATCATAGTATTCTGCTACTAAAAACAACAAATAGTAACTGAAATTGCTTAACATCTGAATGCCTACTATGTAGTAGGCATTATTCTAAATACTTTACAACCCCCTGAGGATGTATTATTACTATCTTGTATGCTGGCAGATGTAGAAACAGATATAAAGAGGCAAACTTACTTGGTGTGGTCACTTAGTTAATACAGACAGAAGGTGCAGTCTCACACAACTGTTTGTTGAATGAGAATACAGAGAGAGCAGTTGGACTATGCACAAAACAGACCTGGGCTCAAACTCCAGCCCAGCAATTTGCTAGCTATTTCCTTGTGTTTTGTTCTGTTTGGGTTTTGGTTTTGGTTTTCCTGTACTGGGAATTGAACTCAGGGGCATCCTACCTCTAAGCTACACCCCCAGCCCTTTTTATTTTGGAACAGAGTCTCTCTAAGTTGCTAAGCTGGCTTTGAATCTGCGATCCTCCTGCCTCAGCCTCCCAAGTACTGGTGCAAAGTTGTGACCAGCTAGCTATTTCTTTAGATTAGCCGCTTAAGCCTTCCTGGGCCTATTTCTTTACCTGTAAATAAGACAGCAAAATCTGCCTTGTGGGGCTATTCTGAAGATCAGAGATAAATACATGTAGAGAGCCTACTGCTACATAAATAAGCTTGACACATTTATGTACTCTAATACATGCCGAGCTTCTACAACACGGAAGGATCTGTGATAGGCAGTGGGGAAACAGAAGTAGAAAGCACAGTCCTTGCCCTCCAGCTGCTTGTAGTCTACTGACCAGAAAATGAAAACAAAACAAAACAAAATCATATAATACCACGTGGAAAAGACAGTATTCGTCACGAGATATCACTGGAGCACAGAGGAGAGCAGTTGAGGACAAGGACAGCTGAATGGATTTTGAATGGATTTTGCTAAGGTGAATGAGGCTAAACAGGCCAGCATGGATGGATGGGAGAAGGGATGTCCAGGGCCAGGGTCTTCCATGTTGTCAATCCACAGGCTACACCCTCAGATGCTGACCTTGATCTTACTCCCATGCCTCATACCCAACCTTTCAGAAAGTACTGTCTGTGCTACCTTTAAATTATATACAGAAGCCAAACTGGATATAGGGCTCCCACTTATCTAAGAGAGACTAGAGTCACCTAAGACTACCTAAGAGAGACTAAAGAGATTAGAATCAAAAACTAAGCCCAAAACCAAATGAGAGTTACCTATGGAAAGGGAAACAGGTATAGGAAGAGAAGAGGGATTTCTTTGACTATAACATGTCTCACAAATTTTAATTTGGAACTATGTAATCATTCAACAGAATTACAAACATAAATTTTAAAGCTAAACCCAAGTGGCAGCTAAAATGAAACAAATGAACTCAACTAAGTATCGAACTGATGCAACACTGACAGAGAGGACTCAAGTGACTTTAAGATACAAAGTAACTCTCTAAAGAGTTACAGAAGCCATTTGAAACTATGGCTAGTAGTGTGGGTATTGTTATTCGGTAGCTGTATGTTATGGCACAAAGCAACCATAAAATGCAACCTATGAGAGAGTTTTGTCAAAAATCTAATCTGAATCTATATCTGATCAAATCTCTAAACTGAACAACCAGGCACATAGGCGACAGAAGCATGTGTTAAATGTCTCCATGGAATGCAAGCAACAAAATCTAAACTTGAGGGAAATCTACAGAGCAAATGATGAATCTTGCTCAACAAAGAGGTTACAAGAGGACAGAAAGGGAAAGGAGACTCAGGAGACAAGTCGACCAACTTGTTTGGATTCTGGTTCAAACAAACTATAAACAGGGAAGAAAAAAACTCCACATACAAGGATTGGGAAATTTTGAACAGACCGGATATCTGGTGATATTAACAACTACTGATATTTTAAATGAGATGAGGTTATTGTAGGTTATTGTATTAATGTTTTATGAAAATAAGCCCTGATGTTTTAGAGACATGATGAAATATTCAAGGATGAAATTATATTATGGCCAAGATCTACTTCACGCCAGGTGTGGTTGCGCACGCTTGTAATCCCAGTACTTGGGAGGCTGAGACAGGAGGATTGCAGGTTCACAGCCAACCGCAGCAATGTAGTGAGGCCTTCTGAAACTTAGTGAGACCCTGTTTCAAAATAAATAATAAAATAGGGCTGGGGGTGTAACTCGGGGGTAGAATGCCCCTGGGCTCAATTCCCAGTATAAATAAACAAACAAATAAATAAACAAACAATCTACTTCACAATAATCTAGAGGGGATAGGTAAAGAACAAAGGAGACTGGTCATGGGTAGACACTTGTTAGAGCTGAATCATGGGGATGTGGTTTTCTGCTTTTTACTGTATCTCCCCTTTCTGTTATGTATATTTGAATTTAGAGGGCTGCAGATAGAGCTCAGTGATAGAGTGCTTGCCCCTGTGTGAGGCCCTGAGTTCAATAACTAGCACTAAAAAAGAAAATTGAATTTAGAAAGTATTATGTAGATAGATAAATGGATGGATCGGTGTATATATATACATATATCATATACATTGAATACAATGTACATTCTTGTTATGCATACCCTTATATAGATGTAATCTACCTTTTCTCACTACCAATGATGCTCCCCATCTATCTCACCTGAATTATTGCACCAGGCTCTCAATTGCCTCCAATCCTGCCTCCCTTAGGTCTAGCTAATAGAGAAAAAATGAAAGTGGTTTTTTAAGAAGCAAGGGAAAACAGCCAGGTGTGGTGGCACACACTTGTAATCCCAGTAATTGGGAAGCTGAGACAGAAGGATCACAGATTCTAGGACAACCATAGCAACTTATCAAGACCCTGTTTCAAAATAAAAAAATAAACCAGCTGTTGTGGCATACACTTGCAATCCTACTACGTGGGAGGCTGAGGCAGGAGTATTGCAGGTTCGAGGACAGCCTGGACAACGTAGTGAGACTCTCAGCAACCTAGTGAGACCCTATTTCAAACTAAAAAATAAAATAGAGCTAGGGGTGTGGCTCAGAGGTAGAACTCCCCTGGGTTCAATCCCCAGTACCATATACACACAAAATAATAATAATAATAATAATAATAATAATAATAATAATAATAATAAATTCAAAATAAAAAATAAAAGTGCTGGTGAGCTGGGTATAGTGATGCACACCTATAATCCCAGTCCTTGGAAGGCTGAGACAGGAAGATTCGAGGTTTGAAACCAGCCTCAGCAACTTAGTAAGGCCCTCCGCAACCTAGTGAGACCCTGTTTCAAAACAAAATATAAAAAGGGCTAGAGTGTAGCTTGGAGGTAGAATGCCCCTGAGTTTAATATCTTGGGGGAGATAAAAGGGGGGTGCGGGGGACAAGGCAAATCATGTTTCTCTGCTGCTCAAAACCTTCATGTGTCACTTAGAGTAAAAGTTCTTACAGCCCTCGAGGCCATGCAGGGCTGGCCTCTCACCTCCCTCCTCACCTCTCTTTCTGCAGCCACTTTCCCTCTGTTCAACCTGTTTTGCCATTCTGCTACTCAGTCACCTAGATATCCACCTGGCTTGCTTCCTCGCTTCCTATAGGTCTCTACTTAAATGCTTTTTCTGCACAGAGGCTTTCCAAACCACCATATGTAAAGCAGGACTCCCAAGCTCCTCAGACTAGTTTACTTTTCTTCATGGTACTATTTATTTTGACCCCTCAACCCACCCCACCACACACACAGGACCTGTCTCCACATACCAGAAAAGAAGTTCCATGAAAGGATACTTTTATTTGACCATTGTTATCTCCCAGAGTGCCTGGCTCAGTAAGTACTGTTAACTTTTACTTTAAACCTCTGGAATCTAAACAGGTCAGCAACATATAGAGTGCCAAGCAAAGGGTGGTGGGGTAAACAGGAGCCACATTCTAGAATGTCCCTTAAAGACACTTGAATTTTGTCTTCCAGGTGATGGGAAGTCTTAAGCTACATATAAGAGGCCTTCAAATTTTAGTTCTAGTCAATCTTACCACCACCATTATTATACTAAAAGAAGCAGCCAGGTGAGGTGGTGCATGCCTATAATCCCATTTCTTGGGAGGCTGAGGCAGAAGGATTGCAGATTTAAGGCCAGCCCCGCAACTTAGTGAAACTCTGTTTCAAAGTAAAAAATAAAAAGGGCTGGGTGGGGGTACAGATTTAATACCCAGTATGAAGAAAAAGAGGAAGAGGAGGAGGAGGAGGAAATTTTTTTTATGTTTATATGGCATATATATATGAATTAATATTAAAGAAGATGAACCACTATATTTCTGGTTAGCCACTTAAGACAGTTGTTTCCTCCTGGGTCAGAATAAAATATCTCTGCATAAAGAGATAGTCATTTACACACAAAAAAGGTAATAATTTCTCCATAGGTTCTGCGGATAAAGAAGCCCCAAGGACATTAGGTGAGTGTGATTATCAGGAAAGAATGTTTGAGAATTGACAAATCCCTCTTGATTGGCCACATGGGACCTAGTAGAGACAATGACTTTATGGCATCAGAGATTATTTTAAGAATGGGTGGATACAAAGAATTTGAGAGTCACCTTGCTTCCTCCCATTTCTGTTCCCACAGGCAAAAAAAAAAAAACAAATTCAACTCACCTTTCTACACTCCCACTACTGGCTAGGACCTTAGTTCTGGCCATTTCCATCTCTGGCCTCCCAAGGGTCCTGCTCACTGACTCCCCCACCTCTGACTCTGGATTTCTCCAGTCCTCTCCAGGGGGGTGTTGCAACAACACAAACTGGGTCTTGCCATCCCCCTTCTGAGAAGGTGCAGGGGCCCATCCACCCTCCATCCCTGGGCTGCAGTCCCAGGGAACAGCCCAGGCGCACACTTCCTTCTAGAACTTTTCACGCGCTCTCGTGAGTATCCACTGCTGTCTCGAGGGGTTTTTTTGTTGGGGTTTTTTTTTTGTGTGTGTGTGTGGTACTGGGGATTGAACTCAGGGGCATTCTACCTCCGAGCTAAACCCCAGTCCTATTTTTTATTCTTTATTTTGAAACAGGGTCTCACTAAGTTGCGGAGTGCCTCACTAGGTAGCTGAGGCTGGCCGTGAACCCAGATCCTCTAGTCTCAGCCTCCCAAATGCTGGGATTACAAGCGTGCACCTATTTCTTCTTCAGGAACAGTTCTGCATGTGCTTGCTTTACATTCTGTGCTTCACCCCAGGAACAGCCATCCAAACGACCTCACATTGCTCACCACCTTGCCAGAGGCTGTCAAGCTGAAGGGTTTTGTCATCTGCGCTCTCCCAGCTCTGTCAAACACAGTTACATCTTATGTTTGCAGTTTTCATGTCTGCCTGGAAAATTTTGCAAGTATAATATCATCTGGGAATCTCCCCTTTCCGCTGACACCGTTTTGTTATCGCCCTCTCCAATACAAAGACAGTTACATTACCCTAACAACAAAATTGCCACCTTTTTCTCAATTCTCTAGTCTAAGAGATTCAAAATTTACCTTCGGTAGAACTTCTTATAATGAATGAATCTGACACAGACATAGCTGAAACCTTGGTTCCTTTGCATAATAATTTTATTTATTTCTGTTCACATCTATTATGCTTCTTGTGTTTAAAAAGGCCACACAAACAACCCAAAATGATTTTCCAGGATCTTCCCTCAACATGATATAATCAAACACAAGACAATATTGAAGACTAAAGTTTGGAGAAAATAATCAAACAGTCAAAAGGAAATGCCTGAAGAATATTATAGATAGAAAGCATCATTAAGGTTAGGATGGAGCATAATTCACAGTTATTTCTTTAAATGTTTAAAACAATACCCATGGAGGAAACAACCTTAAATCATTTTTCTTTTCTTTTTTTTTTTTTTTCTTGCGGTACTGGGGATTGAACTCAGGGGCATTCAATCTCTGAGCTATACCCCCAGCCCTACTTTTTATTCTTTTATTTTGAAACAGGGTCTCACTAAGTTGCAGAGTGCCTCATTAGATAGCTGAGGCTGGCCTCGAACCCAGATCCTCCGGTCTCAGCCTCCCAAATGCTGGGATTACAAGCGTGCACCACCACGCATGGCTTCTTAAATCATTTTTCTAAGTGGCACTGTTTTTTTATTATTATTATTATTATTTCCTTTTGGTACTGAGGATTGAACCCAGGAGTACTCTTATTTCTGAGCTATACCCTCAGCTCTATTTTGTTTGTTTTTTTATTTTATTTATTTATTTATTGCGGTACTGCGGATTGAACTCAGGGACATTCTACCTCCAAGTTACACCCCCAGCCCTATATTTTATTCTTTATTTTGAAACAGGGTCTCACTAAGTTGTGGAGGGCCTCACTAGGTAGCTGAGGCTGGCTGTGAACTCAGATCCTCTGGTCTCAGCCTCCCAAATGCTGGGATTACAAGCATGCGCCACCATGCCCGGCTCCTGTTTGTTTATTTTGAAGCAAGGTCTCATTAAGTTGCCAAGGGCCTAAATTGCTGAAGCTGGCCTGTAACCTGCTATTCTCCTGTCTCAGCCTCCCACATACAGGGATTATAGGTGTGCACCACCATGCCTGGCTGCGCTGATACCTTTTAAAGCTACTATGTTTCTTAGGTTTTCCAGCTATTTGTACAATAACATCAGGGTAGGACTACTGATTCTATTCCCTGCTAGCTTTATTCTGACCTTGGGCAAGTCAGTTAACCCTTTTGAGCCTTAGTCTCCTCAGCCATAAAACAAAGATAACTATTCCCAGCTCGTAAAACAGTTGTAAAAATGAAGTAAAGTGATGTCCATAGAAGCACTCTATAAACTTAAAAGTGAGGCGTTGATGGGTTTTATTCATGGTCAATGCCAAAGAGCAATAGAGTTAGAAGACAAGACTCTTCCCAGAGCCTCAATTTTCTACCTAAGAGTCTGTTTATTTCTCCATGCTGTTATTTTTATTGTAATTGAGAGTACATCAAAAGGATCTCTGCTGATCCTGAACAAGGAACAAGTCCAGAATGTACTTTTAAGTTTCCACAATTAATTTGGGGTTTTGTGTTCTTTTTGCTTGCTTTTTAAGAAGAACCGTTTGGTATGATAAAATCCTTAAAATGAACAGCTGAATTAACATTAGATTAAGAACCCAAGTGCCCAAATTGGAACAATGTACAAATCTGCTAGTTATTAATGGACAAGAGCCAGATGATGTGCATCTGTGAGGCTGTGGCCACTGGAAATAAAAGAATTTGCCATTGTTTTCAGAACAACTCAACCCCTTGGTCAACAAAACACCCTTTAAGCACCTTCAAATCCTCTACAAATTCTGGGTTTGAGATTCTGATGTAACAATCTAATTTCCAAACAATTAAGTGCTTGAATGGGTTTTAAGAGGAAAGGATGATCTAAATATTTTTATAAAACATTGTTAATATCCGAGACATCATCACTGCTTCCTTATATTCAAAGCCCCGGGGAAGCCTCAAAAGATCTCTGTTGATTTAACCACATCCAAAGGTGAATTTAATGAAGTGAAAGAGAACAGCACTTCATCAAGGAGGTTGTTGATCGCTCTTCTGAGGATATCTAAGCAAAGTAGAATTTGACAAGCATGAAGGTGTTGGCTCCTAACTTCATTGAGGTTTGTCCAGAAATAGCCATTGATTCTTTGGGGAAGAAGGTACTGCTGACAATGAACATCTGTCTCCCCTCCTGTAGCAAACAAACTCTAAAAGATATGAGGCTCAGATGGGCATGGTGGCATATGCCTGTAATCCCAGTTCTTGAGAGGCTGAGATAGGAGGATCGCAGGACAGCTTCAGCAAATAGTGAGACTTTCATCAACCCAGTGAGACCCTGCTTCAGAATAAAAATAAAATAGGGGTTGTGGTGTACCTCAAAGGTAGAATGCCCCTGAGTTCAATACCTAGTGCCACAATAAAATAAAATATGAGGCTCAAACTTAAAAGTAGTTTATAATATCTCGTGTCTTTCTGAATTTCAAAATTCAGAAACAAGGGCATTTGTTTTTATTACTGTTTCTTCTCAGAACCACTGCCTGGTCTTTGCTGACTGATTCCTTCTTATCCTCCAGCAAAATCCCCCGTAAAATGCCACACATTCAGAAGGACAGTGTTTCCCCAGTAAAACCCCTCCACAGTTCCCCAGACATTTGCTATTCTAAAATATCTAGGTTTCCAGTGCCCCTTCTATGGTCTACAGAACCTGATTTGGGTTGGAAAACAGAGTTTACCCTAGTGATAAGTTATTTTTCAGGGTGCATCATTGTTCAGATTTTTATGCCTAACCCATCCATCATACTAATAAGAATAAAAACCCTAAATTTAAAAAAAAAATGAAGCTGTCATTGGGCATGAGGGCTCATACCTGTAATCCTAGTACAGAGGAAGCTAAGACAGAAGGATCACAGGTTCAAGGCCAGTGTGCGGTAATTAAAGAGATCCTGCTTCAAAGTAAAAAATAAAAAGGGCTAGGGGGTGCTTCAGAGGTTCAATCTCCAGTACCACCACCACCAAAAAAAAAAAAAAAAAAAAAGCAAGGCTAACAACAAATAATAGCCTAGAAGAGTCTGTGTGCCTGTGCACAATTAGAGCCTACGATCTCTCTAACTAGGTATAGCAGGTCCAGCAAACAGGACTGACACCAGGTCCCCGGACATGCTGAGAGGCTCTAGAATAAGAGGAAATGCAAGTCCACCAACCTAAGCAAAGAACATGAGGCAGCAGAAAAATGAAGAGTCCCAGCTTGGCAACAGACAACACGAAGCCAGATCCCAACTTTACCACACCTACCAGGGATATGTCTATGCCTGGGTTTCTCATGCAAAAGAACACACCCTAAGGAGCACTGCTGACAACAAGACAGAAGCACAGGGACAAACGTCCTTTCCAATTTGGTCTCCAACTCTCTTGTCTGACCTGAGCTCATACTCAGCAAGCAAAATGCAAGACCCGTCCTTTCAACTTGGGCTTATAACCTATTTAAAACAACACTTCCTGCTCATGTTATAATTGGAAGTGTCTAATTACCATGAGGCTCCTGAGAGGGCTTTTTGAAGTGTTAATGAGCCATTCAGATTTGCCAGGCTTCAAGGTGAGTGGGCAATGACCTCAGGGCCCCAGTGCACTTGGATAAGCAGGTAGCAGTTTCATCCTGTATTCACTGTGTGACCTTGTGAGGTTACTTCATCTTGCTGGAAAGTTTGGCCTATAAATTGGGGATTAATCATAATACATGCTCCCTAGAGTTCCAGATTAAGTAAGATAATGCATCTTAAGTATTAAAATTTTACCATTGTGACATCCTCACCAAAAATTTCAGACCTTCAAGGAAGGTCCTGCTTTGTCATCTGCCCTGAAAATGAAACTTTATAAGGCTGGGAAGACAGTGGCCATAAAGTACCAATCAGGGCCTGTTTTCCTGAGCTGAGATAGGAAGGGTGTGACAGAGACTGATATTTGCTAACCAAAATCCATTATCCCAGAAATATCTGTTGGTCAGTCTTCTGTAATAAAAGACTACATTTCCCAGGATGCCCCTCGGGTAGGTGTGACCAATGTGGTTAAATTCTGACCAATAGGGTGTGTGTGAAAGTAAGCATGCAATTTCCAGGCTGCCTCTTGAAGGAAGAGCAGAGTTTCTTCTATCTTCTTTCTAGCCTTCACATTGGCTAGAAGGGATAAAAAATGTGTGAGTTGGCCGTCATAGATAATGATGAAGAAAGCAACATCCTAAAGACCAAAGCAACAAGAGAGAAGGAGCTGCAGACCCTTGCTATGTTACAGGGTAAATCATCCATTGCAGATCAGACTTTTATATGAGCAAGAAATAAGCTTCTACATGTAACAAAAGCTCAACTGTAGCAACTGTACAGCTCAACTGTAGCTTTTGTTACATGTAGCCATAGCTTCATAAATATATTAGACTATGTGGAGAAGGAAAGGAAAAAGGCAGAGTGTGGTTGAGGGTTATAATGTGTCCCTGGCATAGAGTGGGAACTCATAATTACTTACAGAATTAAACAGCCTCTGTAGGACTCCAGACAATCAACCCCTATTTGGAATATTGAGGTCAGTTCCAAAACCAAGAGGAACATTGGCCAGCTAGAGAGTAACTATAAGGAGAACGACTAGGGCAGTGAAAGGTCAAGAAAACCCATCTCAAGAGAAAGACTGGAGGAGCTAGAGGGAGAAAGCCATGCCAGAAAGGCAAGATAAGGTTTCGAGTAACTCAAGGGTGGTAAGTTGAACAGGGCTCCTCTCTTTGCACTCAAATTGCCTCATCTGTAAAAGTAAATAGGTAAAACCAGAAAATCGTTTTTAGGTATACCATGAAGAACCTGTAGATCCAGAGGAATCGACATCACACCAAAGGTCAGAACTGACACATGTAGATATCATACTAGGTGAGTGAAGATTTCCAGTGAACATCAAAAGACAACTTCCTGAAACTTTTACAGCCATAGAACAGTCTTCCAAAGTCCAGAGCTGCAGGACCGAAGAGTTCAGCCAGGGGCTTGAGGTCCCTAGAGGCAGTGCTGAGCCTTAGAAGGTTCATGGAGTTAAAGCAGCTTCCTAGAGATTCAGCTCCTTCTTACAGACTGGTCAAAAAAAAAAAAAAAATTGACCAGGCTTGTAATACGCAACCCTGGGTTCAAATCTAGCTCTGCCACTTACCTGGCTACATGATCCTGAAGAAGCTATGCACTTTTTATTTATTTTTTAGCTTAGGTTTCCTCATCTTAAAAATGAAGATAGTAAAACATAATTTGAATATACTTGTGTGTGTGTGTGTATGTGTGCGTGTGTGTGTGTGTGTGTGTTAGTTACTGGGGATTGAACCCAGGGACTAATCAAAGCAACACCCCCAGCCCTATTTTTTTAAATTTAATTTAATTTAATTATTTTATTTGGAAACAGCCTTGCCAAGTTACTGAGGGCCTCGCTATGCTGTTGAAGCTGTCTTTGAACCTGAGATCCTTTTGTCTCAGCTTCCCAAGTACTGGGATTACAGACATGTGCCACCACACCCAGATGAATGTACTTTATATAAAATGATAATGCATACCAGACATACAGCACAGCCCAGGGCTACTTACAGTACTCATCATTTTCATATTACCTTTGCATATAAAAGAAGAAAAATACGTGAGGACCTCAGAAGATGAGAATTAGTTATACTGGTGGAAGCACCAGCAGGTAGGGGACTGTGCAAGAACCTGTGCAGCTAAAATAAGCCAAGGCCTCCACGTGAACATCGTGCTTGGAATGCAAGTAGGACCAAAAGCTACTCAAAGGGTGGGAGAGGAAAGAGAGCTGGCAGCTGCAGGTTCATCAGAAACCAGGGAAGGACTCTTATCCACATGTCCATCACCCATCTAATATTTACTGATGACCTAAAAGCCCTTAAAAAACAAGAAAAGTGCAACAATGAGGAAAACACAGAGTACAAGTTATGCATAGGGAAGAAGCACCTGACCCAGATTGAGAGGATCAGATAAGGTTTTTTAGAGACAACTTCTAACTGAAGACCTGCCATACTAAGGCAGAGATGTCTAAGGGTAAAGGGTGGGAGTTTGGGGGGCAGAAGCTCAAGCTGCTGATGTGTCTGGGAAATTTTGGTAATCAGAAATCTCTCTCCAAAACCCTTAAAAATTCTAACATTCTGTCTTAATTCCTTTCTGTCTTTAAGGTTCTAAAATTTTGGAATCAAATAAATAAGCCAAAATAAAGTAAATGCCCTACACATGGGGTTAAAGGGTTTCTCATTTATTTTTAAAGAATAGTGGTGGTTGTGCATGTGTATATAAAAGAATAACATGAGGGTTCCTTGTGATTTTTTAAACTGTTTAGTATCTTGATTGTGATGGTGGATTTTGGATCCCTTATGGGTGATAAAATAGTACCGAACATAACAAATACACACTATACATGCAAGTAAAACTAGGGGAATCTGGATTGAATGAAGTAATGTCAGTATCCTGGATGTGATATTACACTGTGGTTTTGCAAAGCAGTACCATTAAGAGAAATGAGCACAGTTTACAGGTATCTCTCTGTACTGTTTTTGACAACCATAAGTGAATCTGTAATTATTTCAACAAAAATTTTAATTATAATGTAGCTGTAGAAAAAAATTAAAGTTAAGCCAGGCATGGTGGTTCATGCTTGTAATCCCAGTACTTGGGAGGCTGAGAGGGAGGATCTAGGTTCGTGGCCAGCCTCAGCTACTTAGTGAGACTTTCTGTAACTTAGTGAAACCCTGTTTCAAAATAAAGAATAAAAAATAGGACTGGGGGTGTAGCTTGGAGGTAGAATGCCCCTGTGTTCCATATCCAGTACCACAAAAAAAAGAAAAAATTAAAGTTAACTTATAGTTGTAAAATATAAATTAATTGTCAAAATGTTGGCAAAAAACTATAAAAATTTTTCATTACTATTACTCTATTACTCACATATTCTTTTGTAATATTTTGATATAGTTCCATCATGTTTTATAAGTACACAACTTTATAATAATCTTCCTATGGGCATATATAAATATATGTGTGTATATATGTAGTTTAATGTATATAGTTCGCTTCTTATTTATTCCATTAACTTTATATTTTGAAGACCTTCCTGTTAATATTACAAACTTCTTAAACATTTACTTATTTTTAATGGCTATTTAATAGTACTCCAGGTACATATCATAATTTTCTGAACCAATCCCTTATTTGGGGACATTTTAGACTATTTTAAATTTTTCCTATTATAAATAATTCTGCAATAAATTAAATCTAACTGGTTGCCAACATTTCTGAAATGAAAGAGAACAAATCCTCCTTATGAAATGTTAAGAGTTAGAACAGATTTTAAAACTCATCTGGCCAAATACTTCTCCTAAAACAAACATACACCCACACATAAGTCGTTTTATAGTTGTAGAAATTATACATCTATTCTCGCTTTCGGAAGAACAATGACCAAATTCAAAAGTTCCTCATTTAAAGAAGAAAAAAAAAACATGAGCCACCAGCCTTGCTCTAGGTCATGTTTGACCTTGTAGAGTCAAATAGAGAAGGCAGAAATGAAACAATAGAGAAAAATAGTGAACACTTTGAAACATGATAGGCGTGCTCCAGGTCCCCATTTTCTATGACCTTGGGGAATCCATTTAACTATTTATTTCTTCATCTATAAGCATATAGTCCTCCATACTGAGCTCTGTATGAATATTTCTTCTCTAAATGAATGAAGTACTGGCATGTATAGGAGCTCAACAGCTCACTGTTACTCAAACATTCCGTGTTCTTCACAGCTTCGAGTGTGAGGTGCCTCTCTGTGGTCTCCAACCAAGGACACTGCCTCCGCTTCAAGGTTGGTGCTGGTTCCCATTTCAAGGCGGCCTTCATCAACCCACTTACTTCCTGCCCTTATTTGGTTATAGCTACATAGATGCTGGCAAAGGAACCATTCAAAGGTCAGTTTGATCCTTTTCCATCTTTGAGGGAGGCTTTGCCAACCATGTTGACACCACAAGACGGACTCCTCATCCCCTACTCTGGCTAAGCTATTGGAGGAGAAATAAATAACACCTGTAAAACAACTGGTTTCTTTCCTCCTGGAATTTAGAACGTGGGTTTCAGAGACAGAGATGATCAGTAAAGACTGGTTGCTTGAGATAGTGATATGTAACTTGGGACCGTTGGGAAGCCACATACACAGAGAAGACAAGAACACTGGTCCGAGAAGAGAAGAGAGAATGAAGCAAATGTGCAAGAGAAGGAAAACCAGAACCATGGAGCTGTGAAGAGATACAGCATGCTAAAGGACCTCGGTTCTGGAGTTCCAGACCCATACAACTCTGTGTTCAGCTTTCTGCTCCTGGGGCCCAGAAATTACCCCAGGACTTTATAACAACTCCCTTTGGTTTTTAGTTAAGATGTTTTAAAATAGCTTTACTGCTGGGCATGGTGGTATACACCTGTAATCCTAGTACTTGGGAGGCTGAGACAGGAGGAGTGCAGCTTTGAAGCCAGCCTCAGCAATTTAGGTCCTCCGCAACTTAGTGAGACCCAGCTTCAAAATAAAAACTAAAATAGGGATGAAGATGTAACAGAAGTAGAATGCTCCTGGATGCAATCCCCAATGCCCTAAATAAATGGGTGAGTAGATGGATAGGTAGATAGATAGATAGATAGATAGATAGATAGATAGATAGATAGATAGACAGATAGATTAGATAGATAGATAGATTAGATAGATAGATAGATAGATAGATAGATAGATAGATGAGGTTTATTACTTGCAACCAAAAATATTGGATTAAGATTCAATCATTTTTTCCTCCATTTCTTTACAATTCTATGTCTTTCTCTGAAAATACTCTTTCCAACTTTATCTTAATATTCAAATCCTATTCAACCTTTAAGACTGATGTCAAGAACCATCTAAGCAGAAAGGTCTGTCTCTGCCTCCTCTGAACTCCCTCACATGGGCACAGGTACCTTAGCTTGGCACATGTACCTTAGTTATTCCTGTACTTGCCTTTTCCCCCCTTTAAATCACTTCCTCTCTCCAGGTCTCAGTTTCCCCACTCTCAAAGTGAGTGGACTGGATGTGATTGGGGGTTGTTGAAACAGGTTTCATGCAGTCCTGGGTTCTTCAGTTAACACAGCAGACAGCACTGTCAGAGGCAGAGAGAGGAGTGTCCCAAAAAAGCAGTTTCCAGCCCCTGCCTCCTTATTCTAACCGGAGTTATTCTGTTTTCATATATCCTATATATTTAGAGTTTTACTGGGTAAGACTTTATTGAGAAAAGAAATCTAGTACTAATCTAATTTGAAAACCCTAAAATAGAAAATCCATATAGTGCCAAGATTCCATAGCAAAAGTAGTACAATACAAATAACAAAACAACCGAAATTTCATTTTTAAAAGTTCTTAACATAAAAATAACTGAAAATTTTTGAGCTAGATATTGCTCTCAGCACTCTATATTTACCAATATTTTAACCAACACAGTAATCTGAGGTAGATATTCTTAATCCCATCCTAAAATAAAGACCTGAGACACATAGATTAGAAGTGTCAGGCTGGCGGTACTGTTCAGGGGTACAGCACTTGCCTAGCATATATGAGGCCCTGGGTTCAATCCTCAGCATGTGTGCATTCTTAACCACAATATTCTCCTCTCAGATCCTTTAGGACAGATACTTTATCTTTCATGTTGTTTTTTTTTATCTCCCACAGCATAGGACATGGATTTCTATTGTTAGTAGTATTTGCTGAATGAATAAATGTCTGAGCAGACAAAATAAGTCTATCTTAGATTCCATCTTAACTGAGGCATAACTTTAAACCTTCCAGTACTTCATTTGCCTCCAAGTGATAACCCTAGCCAAACAGAGCCATTTTAAAACTTAGGTCTTTCCCACATCAGCTCCCCCCAAAACAAAAGCCCTTCCTGCAGCTTGTTCCTAAACTCTGTTACGGTGTGGTTTAACCTGTGGTACCAGTCTCAATCTCAGTGCTAATGACATTTGGGGGAGATTGTTCTTTGTTGTGGGAACCATACTGTGTAGTATAGGATGTTTAGCAACACCCTGGCCTCAATCCAGGAGATGCCAGTAACAATTCCTCCCACTATGGTAAAAATCAAAAGTGTTTTCAGACATGGCCAAATGTCCTAGGAAAAGGCAGCAAAAATAGACCCCTCTTGGCAGCCACTGTCTTACATGACTGGCTTTTATAGAAACACTGGAGAGAATTGGTGAGACTCTGTTTCAAAATGAAGAATAAAAAAGGGGGCTGAGGGTATAGCTCAGAGGTAGAATGACCCTAGATTCAATCCCAGTACAAACAACCAAAAAATAAACAAATAAATAAATAAATCAAAAGAAAGACAAGGGCTGGAGATGTAGCTCAGTGGCGGAGCATTTGCCTAGTATGCACGAGGTCCTGGTTCAATCCCCAGTACTGTGAAAGAAAAAAGGAAGGAAGGAAAGAAGGAAGGAAAACAAGCAATACCTAGACATACTTAGAACATAAACAATAATCTCCTTTCATTCTTGGAAAGTTGCTGGCTGCATCCTCCACCCTCAAAATTCTCCTTAAACTGAATGAAACAAGCATTATTTCTGACTGTCACCCCTGACTACCTGCTGATGGCCTCAGCCAAGAGTTCTGGTGGTGAAGTACCCTGCTCAGGCGAGAGGACTCCCAGTGTTTTTAAACTGTTTCCACACTCATGAATGACCCTAGGATGGATGTAACCAAGAAAAGCCTGGGTATCTTGTAAAATGGAGATAGCAAAAAGATCCAGAAGAAACCTCAGGATAATAAAATATTTGCAACACTGCCCTACTTTCACTTCAACCTCTCCACACAGCCGACACTTATCAAGTATCTGCCACAGGCAAAGGATCTGATAAGAGAGGTATTATCTTTTTGCAAAGGGAAAAGAGAGACTCAGAAGGGTAAAATGGCTTGCCCAAGGTCACAAAGCTAGTTAGCAATGTCAAAAACTTGAATCTGGAACAACCACTGACTCCAATTTCAGAATTCTTTCTGCTGCTGTCTTGAAATATTCTACAAGAAGTCAGGCATGGTGGCACACATTGTAATCCCAGAATTTGGGAGGCTGAGACAGGAAGATCCGGGTTCTCAGCCAGCCTCAGCTACCTAGTGAGGCCCTCGGCAACTTAGTGAGACCCTGTTTCAAAAAATAAAGAATAAAAAATAGGGCTGGGGGTATAGCTCAGAGGTAGAATGCCCCTGAGTTCAATCCCCAGTACCCAAAAAAAAAAAAAAAAAAAATTCCACAAGAAAACTAGTAGTCATAATCCATGAAGAGCCAGAAAGATAACAAAATCTTTTCGTTCATACTTCATGCATAAATAAGAGACAAAAGGAGATGTCAAATGTCAGCAAGGGTCATCCATCATGGAAAATTAGTTGTTCAGTTATTTTTTTCTTGTTTCTTTTTGCTTACCAGCATTTTTCTAAATTGTTTTGCCTTAAATAGGTATTACTCACCTAATGAAAAGTAAATAAAATCCATTAACAACAAAAATAGCTCATAGACATATCAACATTTAAAGACAGTTTCAAGAGAACCATTATCATAACTTCTCACTTATAAAACCTGCAAAGATAAAGAAGTTTTCTAGGCATGGTGACAAATGCCTGTAATCTCAATATTTGAGAGTCTGTGACAGGAAAATTGCAGGTCTGAGGCCAACCTCAGCAACTCAGAGAGACTCTTGGCAATTTAGTGAGATTCTGTTTCAAAATAAAAAGGGCTGAGGGTATACCTCAGAGGTAGAATGTCCCTGGGTTCAATCTCCAGTATCACACACAAAAAAAGAAAAAGTTTGATAATACTCAACTTTGAGAACGATATGGGGAAACAGGTAGTATCATACATGGCTAAAATTTTAAGTTGGACTTGGGAAGCTGAGACAGGAGGATCACAGGTTCGCAGTTAGTCTCAGCAACTTAGGCCCTCTGCAACTTAGTGAGACCCTGTTTCAAAATAAAAATATAGGGCCAGGGGAGGATAGCTCAAAGGGAAAATGCTCCTGGGTTCCATCCCCAATTCCACATACACACACACACACACACACACAAATTAAGTTGGTACTAGGTTATTAGACAGCAAAACTATCATAATGTGAACTGAATATGTTCTTCGTCTGAGCAATTTCACATTTAAGAATGTTTCCCACATATGTACAACATAAACAATATACAAAATATATGCCATGTATATTTCAAAATAACTAGAAAAGGCTAGGTGTGGTGACACATGCCTGTAATCCTAGTACTTGGAATGCTGAGACAGGAGGATCACAGGTTCAAGGACAGGCTCAGTCAGCAACTTAATGAGACTCTCAGGAACCTAGCAATAAGACACTGCCTTAAACTTAAAAAAAAGGTAGGGGGGGGGGGAGCTGGGAGTAAAGCTCAGAGGTAGCATGCCCCTGAATTCAATCCCCAGTACAAAACAAAAACAAAAAAGAGAGGATTTTGAATGTTACCAATACAAAGAAATGAAAAATGCTTGATATGCCAATTACAATGATCTCAATACATAGATGTACTGAAATGTCAGACTGTGCCCCATAAATATGTATAATTCTTATGTGTCAATTAAAAATAAAAATAAATTTTATATATGTCCAAAGATATTTATGTTTGTGTGTGTGTGTGTGTGTGTGTGTGTGTGTGTGTGTGTATGTGTGTGTGGTACTGGGGATTAAACCCGGGGGCATGCTACCTCCAAGCTACCCCTAGCCCATTTTTTATTTTGAAACAAGGTCTTGATAGGTTGCTGAGGCTGGTCTTGAACCTGCAATCCTCTTGTCTCAGACTCCCAAGTACTGGGATTATAGGTGTGCACCACCATGCCTGACTCAAAGATATTTACTACCTCTCCTAGAGGCATTAAGGCAGTGGTATTGAAAACAGTCAGTAGAGAAAGTGAGGTAGACCATTAGGTGCTAATGTAGAAAGTTATCCAAAACATAGTGTTTAGTAAAAAATTAACAACAGCATGTACAAAAGGATTCCAGGATATACACATCATTATATATGAATGCATGTTAAATGCATATGTAGGTATGTAGAAATCTGCATGTGTTTTTGTGAGTGCGCATACATTTGTCTTTGCACAGCAAGATTCCTAAATAAATGCAGAAACTATTATTTTTCGTTATATCTGGTAAAAAGGACAAGAAGCTGGGGAGAAAGGAAATGGATTTTTATTTTCACTTTTCTATCACCCTCCGAATTGTTTTAAATTTTCTTTTCATGAGCACATATCACTGCTGTAAACTAAAATGGGCTTTTTAATGAGGCAAGAGGCCTGGCTCTCATGCGATGGCTCGAAAACAAAGCAACACATGAAATAGAGCGATCATCTGTTACAACTGCAAATGTTCACAAAACAAGACAGTGTGTGAAAGTCCCCAGCCGATGTGTGCCAGGGAGAGGCATAATGGAGACAGTTTTCTCCTGGCACACTTGGAAACAAAGCCAGGCTCCTTCTTCGTTAGGAGACTTTAGTAGCTGGAATTTAAGATCAGTAAATACAGTTAAATCCTGCTATATTTTCAAGGCGCTCTCGACCCATATCTCTAGCAGTAAAAACTCTAATTCTCCCTATTCTATCCCTCTAGTTTGTCTCCTCCCATAGTAGCTGATACACGGTAGGCACACGGGACCCAAGATCTCAGCTCTCTTCCTTCGCAAACCTATACCACACCCCAATATGTCAGAAGACCTGGGCTCTGCTGCTGGCTGGCTTCTCATAAGTTCTTTGGACCTCAGAGCACTTCCTCTCTCTAAAATACTTGGTTCGTGCTACCAAAGTCATTGGATCATTATAAGATCTAAGCATGAGAAGGCATAAAAAGTAGCACTGTTGGTGGGGGTGTTGGTGTTGGGGAAGGCTCTGCAGGAGTATGGTGAGGGGTTATACAGGATAGCCCGTAGTTTCTTTTCCACTTCACTGTGAACCTAAAACTGTTCTAAGAAAGTCTTTGACATTTTAATTTGGTTTAAAAAAAAAAATGTTACAGTTGTGGACCTCATCGATGAAGCCATCTCAATTTTTTTTTTTTTTTTCTCAAGGCAAGCAGCCAAAATGGTATCTTAAAAACACAACTGGGACCTTCGTTTGTTGCCATTCTCTCCAGTGCTCTAAGTGCCAGTGACACCAGCTAGGATTTTCCTTTCTGCAAAGCCGTCCCCTCCTCCAGGTCTTTGCTCTTGCTGCACCTGATACAGTCCTGTGTCATACAACAGCGCTTTGCCCAATAATTGGCCTAACCTGTGATGGTTGTCCCATGAGGTTAAATCACCTAGAAGTCTTGTGGCCGACTTAGTTTATGTAAGTATACCATATGGTATGTGTGCAATGATGAAACTGCCTAAGCAAAGCAGGGCTATAACTGAAATGTCCTAGTTGGGTGTGGCAGCACACTCCTATAATCCCCAGTATTTGGGAGGCTGAGACAGGAAGATCAAAGGTTTGAAGCCAGTCTCAGCAACTTAGTGAGACCCCTCAGTGAGACTGTTTCAAAAATTAATAAAATAAAATAGGGCTGAGGGTAAAACTCAGAGGCAGAATGCCCCTGGGCTCAATACCTAGTACCACAAAAAAGAAAAGAAATGTACTTCCTCCATAGCATTTGGCACACCATCTAACCATTTACCTACTATTATGGAAGCTCCTAAGAGCCAAGGTTTTATCTGCCTCTTCCTGCTGTGTCCCCGTGGCTAGAATAGCACCAGAACATAGTACGAAACCAGGAGGTCCTTATGAAATGATGTATGAGGAGCATGGACTGCAACAGGCTTTCAGGCAGCCTCACATTTCACCTCACCTGTGATACAGACAGGGTCCCTGTGATTTTGCTCAATTCAATGACCTGCCCAAGGTCATAGCTTGTAAATGACAAAGGCAGAGCTTACATATGGAGTTTCTAACTCATAATTCTCTAATATCCCCACTGCTCAATGGCATCCACAAATTTGGACTTGGGAGGGTCGAAAATAGAGCAATCTATCTAGGCTTCAGATAGAGGGGAGGGGAAGAGGAAAAAAAAAATCTGTTTTCCTGCAGAGGTGAAGTGGAAGAGACAGACAGGGAAAAATGGTGAGCTATTATTACTTTGCATGCCCTGGCTGCGAATTAGTAAGTAATTTTTTTTTCCTTCATCTGAATGGACCACAGCTACCTCTGGGATAGAGGCTCAGGAAACCCCTGATCACCAAGTCACAGTGTGGAGCACATTGCTAATTGAAGTAGCAAGTGAAATTTTAGGTAGGTCAGATGCAATTACACAAACTGCAAAGTGACACCAGTGTTCACACCTCCTGGGCCACACTCAGCAGACTAGGAGCTAAGTCACATGCATGCACACACACCAAGACTACTGTTACCCAGGGATCTTCCTGTGACATGGGGCCCCAAGTCTCCCAAACACGCTGACTCACTGCCTGGGGAGGAAGGAGAGGACCCAGACAGCAAAGGGGAGGAGGAGGGGGAAGAGGCAGGTGGGCAGAATAGTATCAGAGGCAGAGCAGGAAGAGAGAGGGATGAGGAAGTTGAAGACGAAGAAGAAGGAGAAAGAAGAGAAAAGAGGGAAAGGCCACAGAAGAGGGAGAGACCAAGAAGAATAGGAGGAAGGAGAAATATGAACTGTTACCCGGCTAAGACTTTTGCTGTGATGCTTAAGTGGCCACATGCTGGTTGCTACAAGGCAGTCCTTGAGAATTTCTGGGGTCAGGGTTTTTCCCAGGTGTTCCTCTGTTTCCATAGAGACCAAGAATTCCTGCTTTTAATAATCATCCTCCAAGTTTCTCTGATGTTTGCTCTTTCTTGCTATGCCTCCATCACCCAGCAAGGAACCAGAGCCTAGCTCTTATCCAATAAGAATGGGGAAAAGGGCAGACCAGACACCCTATACCTCCTGGCTGTAGCCCAGTGCTCCAGAGCCCAGTCCTATTATTTCCACCGATTACCTTACTCATCCTCCAGGCCAACAGGGCTTCCTCCTGCCTTCACAGGACTTCCCTGAGGATCTGCACGGCCTGATGGGCAGCCTACCAAAGAGCTGAGAGCCTGGTCAGAGCTTGTGTCAAGCTGACAGTACACTCAGCCCTTCCACAGACTATTCATGGTGGGCTTGCCCACAGAAAACCAGTTGGTCATATTTTCTACTTTGGGCCAAGACCAGACACTACCTCCTCCATGCAAGCTCATATCTCTGACTTTCCCTGGACCTCACATGCTATCTCCAGTCAGTTGTCACCTGTGCAGTGCTTCCCAGGACCACCTCTTTTTCCCCAGGCCCACTGCACTGCCCCGGCTTATCTCTCAGGTTATCAAATACAGACAGGTACACGCTCTGTCTTCCAATCCCCACTTCTACCCCCTTCCATCCCCACTACATCAGAAAGCTCTGTGCCCCAACTCTGTGCTTCCAATTAGGATCCCAAGTAAATCTTCTGCAGCCAGGGAATAGCTGGGATCCATCCTTCACAGAGCTGAAATTATCTCCAGGATTCATATTTTGTTCTCCGGGGCTACAGTATGACTTTTGTGGGCACCAGGCACTTCACCCTTGTGGACCCATTCCTCTATTTAAAAAGAAAAAAGAAAAAGAAAGAGAAAAAAAAAATATATATATATATATATATATAATGACTACATTTGCATAAAGATGAATTCATTAGTGTTATACACATATATTTTATTTAGTTTTTTAAAGAAATTAAAATTAACAATTTTTGTGGGCCCTAAAATTATTGTGGTCCCTAGGTACTGTGTCTTACTGTGATAAGTCAGCCCTACCTCACTTCTGCCCCAAATCTCCAGTGGTTTTCCACTGCCTACAGAATAAAGTGCAACCTCCTCAGCAGGCTGCCCCTGCCCTGGGCACAGTCTATCTTCCCAGTGCCATCTGCTAGAGCGCTTCCCACCCATCTGGGCTTCAGCTTCAAGGCCTAAAGCAATTCTCTTGACACATCATACACTATGATGCCTCTGTACCTTAACCCTCAGCCCAAAACAATTTTCCTTTCTTTCTCCACCAACTGATTCCTGCAGCAAACATCCTCTTCCACTGTGACCTTCCCTGGTCCTCCTGGTTAAACATGGCTTTCTTCTGCACTCCCCAGCACTTTTTGTGTCTATTATTATACCACATATTCACCCTGCCTCTTGTCAAGTGGCTCTGTCCAATTCTAGTGTGCACTTCTTTCACAGCATAACCTTTCTAAAATCAGGAAGTAGCTTCCAATGTATGCCAAACACACTTGCCAGCTAACCAGGTAGAGTACTACCCTGCAAGACACCAACTGGAATTTTCTGTGCATGAAAACCCAACACCACACCAAAGCCACTGCTGGGGGTCATCTGCTTGCTTTGTTGGTGGTGTTACTTGTATTGTTAGTATTGTGCAGTTGAATTTTAATTTAAACTTTCTTTCTTGAATCCCTTTTTTCTTTTTTTTTTTGTTACTAGAAATTGAACCCAGGGGTATTCTGTCTCTGAGCTATACCCCCAACTCTATTTTATTTTTATTTTGAAACGAGGTCTCCCTATGTTGATGAGAGTTTCACTACTTGCTGAGGCTGTCCTCAAACTTGTGATCCTCCTGTCTTAGCCTCCCAAGTACTGGAATTACAAGCATGTTCCACTACACCCAGCTATTCCCTAATAACTTTTAAAAATATGTTCCAAGCCAGGCGTGGTGGTGGACGCCTGTAATCCCAGTACTTGGGAGGCTAAGACAGGAGGATTACAGGTTTGAGACCAACCTCAGCAACTTGGGAAAACCCTGTTTCAAAATAAAATAATAGAATAAGGCTGGAAGTAGAGCTCAGAAGTAGAATGCCCTTGGGTTCAATCCCCAGTGCCACAAGAAAATAGATTGATTTATTGATTGATAGATAATAAATAGATAGTTTTTTAAACAAACTAATGATATAAATGATAAAAATAGGAACCATATATATATATATATATATATATATATATATATATATATATATATATAAAACATTACCTTTATGGTGAGTTGTATACTAGATTGCATTTTGCTTTTGTCAAGAAAGTCTTTTGATAAGCTCATTATTTCCTTTTTTTTTTTGGCGGTACTGGGGATTGAACTCAGGGGCATTCTACCTCCGAGCTATGCCCCCAGCCCTATTTTTTATTCTTTATTTTGAAACAGGGTCTCACTAAGTTGCAGAATGCCTCACTAGGTAGCTAACCGGATCCTCTGGTCTCAGCCTCCCAAATGCTGGGATTACAAGCCTGCGCCACCACGCCCGGCTTATTTACATTTCTGCATTAGGAAACTCTGAGGGGTCTGAGCTATGTATTAATCATCTCTTTCTCCCCTCTGGTATCCTTGCACATAAAAAATGCTCATTACTGAACTGGTGTAGCTTTCTGCCAACAGTTTCATTACTTTAAGCCTGGCCTCATTTCTGTTAAGATCATGCAGGATACTTATTTTTAGGTTTAGATGGGCATATTTCATTATAAATGGCCTTTTAAAAAATTCAAAATCTGCTCATGCTTTCATTCATTCAACAAGTATTTATCAGGCTCCTAATAAATGCCAAGCAGTGACAAGAATACAAAGGCAAGTAAGACAAAGCCTTGCTCTGAACTTTATTTACAGTCTAGAGGCAGCAACAGGCCAGGCAGCATATGACAGCCCCATGTGATGAGAGCTGCTGAGGAGCCTGGAGAGTGACCATCACAGGCAGCCTGAGAGGACGGAGGCGTGTCTAAGACCAGCTCTAACGAGAAAGAGCAGGAGGGAACCAGAAAAGTGGACGTCCAGAGGGCTATGGAATAAGCTGGCTGCAACTGAGGGAACAGAATTTGCAAAAGCATAGAAATGGAGGGGGGTAGTGTCTTCCAGTGGAAAAACAACAAGAAGTTTTGTTGGGCTGGCTTTCAGAGGTTCCATAAGGGGCTGCTGATGTCCAGTTAAGAACACCCTGGCCTTTATCCTGAGACCAGTGGGGATCCATTTTCCTTGGCAAGATATTGTTCCATAAATGTATAAAGCTGAACCAATTATATTGTTCTCTCCGTGCCATATCAAGGTTTAATCAGCCTCATTCAGCGCTGCTCTTGCTCTGTCTCCCTCATTTCCAGCCTTTTAAAATTCTTTATGTTATATTTAAATCAAGAAGACATATTTGCCATGTTGCAGGAGATTCAAAATGAAAAACAACTGCATTCATTTCAGCTCCCTCAATCACTCTTATTTCTCCTTGCCTCAGAGAAAGAAGCAAAGAGAAAAATTCCCCACTGAATTCTTCATTTGCAAACTGAAGGGCATTTCTTTTTGATATTTTACTCAGTACAGAATGAGAAGACCTATGTAACTTCAGGCAAACAGATTCATCTCTCTCTGCCTTGGTAGTTTCACTATAAGAATAAGGTAACAATTCCCTACTTTACAGAATTCTTATGAGAATTAAATAAGATACAATATATACAGTGTTTAGCATGATGCTTGGATTATAATCATTAAATTGTTGCTATTTTTAAGCTAGGTGCAATGGGGCATGCCTGAATCCCAGTACTTGGGAGGCTAAGGCGGGAGGATCCCAACTTGGCAATTTAGCAAGACTGTTTCAATTTTTTTTTTTTTTTTTTTTTTTGCGGTACTGGGGATTGAACTCAGGGGCATTCTACCTCTGAGCTACACCCCCAGCCCTATTTTTTTATTCTTTATTTTGAAACCAAGTCTCACTAAGTTGCGGAATGCCTCACTAGGTAACTGAGGCTGGCCGTGAACCCGGATCATCCAGTCTCAGCCTCCCGAATGCTGGGATTACAAGCGTGCACCACGCCCGGCTTGTTTCAAATTTTAAAAAAATAAATAAATAAATTCTGGGGATGTAGATCAGTGGTAGAGCACCCCTGGGCTAAATCCCCAGATACACACACAAACCCACACACGTACACACACACACACACACACACACACACACACACGTAACTATGTTTATTACTAAGCATTATTGAACAGTGTACATATAATTATACAAACTTTGAATTTGCATTTTATAATTTTAATTGTATGTATAACCATATATTTTATACAGCTCTATACTCATGGACATTATGTGTTGAAAGTCCTTCCAGAAATTCTCAATAGAAGTTATCTCTAGCTGGACATGGTGGCGCATACCTGTAATCTCAGTACTTGGGCAGCTGAGACAGGAGGGTCGCAGGTTCAAGGCCAGCCTCAGCAATTTAGCAAGACTCTCAGCAAGTTAGCAAGACCCTGTTTCAAAATGAAAAATAAAATAGGGCTGGGTGTATAGCTTGGAGGTAGAATGCCCTTGGTTCAATCCCTAACACTACAAAAAAAAGGATTTGTCTCTGAAGCAAAGGCCTAAAGAATCAGAGATAAGAGGGAGTGCTTTGCTTTTTTTCATTTTGTTGCTTTCTGTAATCTTTAACTCTTCTTTTTTTTAACCAAGAGCATGGGAATCTTGTAATAAAAATTGATGAATGAACTGTTATACTAAATCAAAAGTACAAATTATTCTCCAAGCTTAGAATGATTATATGGAAATGACTAATGTAGAAACACAAATGAAGAACTTAGGCTTGATTAGCCTAGAAAACAAGAGACCTGGACCAGGAAAAGAAAAGTACCTGTTCTCAAATAGTCAATGGATTGCTGTGTGAAAGAAGGATTGGCTCTTTACTTTACATCTAGAAAGTAGGAAGGTTACCAAGTGTGGTGCCACATGCCTGTAATCCCAGGACTTGGGAGACTGAGACATGAGGCTTGCAGGTTCTCAGCCAGCCCCCACAACTCAGCAACACTCTGTTTCAAAAAATAAAATAAAATAGTGCTTTGGGGTATAGCACAAAGGTGGAATGTCCCTGGGTTCAGGGCCCTGTATACATATACATACATACACATACACACACACACACACACACACACACACACACACACACACACATACACACACAGTAGAAAGGTTGACTTCTAAATAAAGTTCTCTTTACTGATGAGAGCAGTCCAAGGATACAGCCTCAGAAGCCATAATAAGACCCTATTACAGAAGGTGTTTGGCCTTGACCACGTGCCTGTGTTTCAGAGTTTTGGTTCAAGGAATTCCCCTTTCAAGTCGAAAAGGCTTGGCAGTCCCCAAGCATTTAAAATTTGGTATTTAGATAAAATATCTTGCTCTCTTATGAAGTAACTAGTGGATCCTTCAATGATTATCCAGAAACAGACAAATTATAGCCATACATTAAATAAGTCAGATAAATCAACTTTGCCTCTAACCTACAAGGACCTTAAATGGGCAGCTGTACTTAAGAGAGCATATATTACATATATACTTATTATATTTCTATGAAGTATAAAGATACCCAAATAAATATATTTTAATGTTAAAATCCAGTTCAAAATTTGGAACTGATTTTAAACACTACTTGAAATAATATTTGTTTAAAATAATTTTTATAAGCCGGGCATGGTGGTGTACACTTGTAATCCCAGTACTTGGGAGGCTGAGACAGGAGGATTGAGGGTTCACGTCCAGCCTCAGCAACTTAGTGAGACCCTCTGCAACTTAGTGAGGCTCTGTAAAAAATAAAAGAATAAAATAGGGCTGGGGGTATAGCTCAGGGGTAGAATGCCCCTGGGTCCCATCCCTAGTACCACTAAATAAATAAATAGATAATAAACAAAAAAATAAATAAATGAAAATTTAAAATAAAAATAATTTTTATTTCCAAGCTAGGCATGGTGACTCACCCTTGTAATCCCAGTACTTGGAAAGCTAAGACAGGAGGATAGTGGGTTCAAGGCCAGTGTATGATAATTTAGTGAGACCCTGTTCCAAAATAACAAGTAAAATAAGGCTAGTGGTATAACTCAGAGGTAAAATTTCCATGGTTCAATCCTCATTACCACAAACAGTAATAATAATAATAAATAATTTTTCTTTCCAAACAGATTCATACTAAATAGGAAAGCATTTTAGTTTTTATATATTTAGCATATATATGTATATATAAGTATACATATGTATGTATGTATGTATGTATGTATGTGTTTATTTATTGGTACTAGGGATTGAATCCAGGAGCATTCTACTTCTGAGCTACACCTCCAGCCCTTTTTATTTTTTGTTTTGAAACAGGGACTTACTATGTTGCTGAGGGTCTTACTAAGTTGCTGAGGCTGGACTTGAACCTGTGATTCTCTTTTTTCAGCCTCTCAAATACTAGGGTTATAGATATGTGCAATCACACTCAGCCATTATCCTAATTCATTTAAACTTCATTAATGTCTGTTTCCAGATTTTAATTGTATTACTCTTAATGGAGTGTAATTCTTAACTTGGTAAGTTAAGCCTAATGTGTTAAGATTTTAGTGGTTCAATACAGGGGGTACTATTTTCTGAGTTCTATCTTCCCTGAAAGGTAGAATACACACAAGAAAAATGTGAGGTTTCTCAGCTAGTAAACTGGGATAGCTTTGGGATCTGACAGGATGACCTTTGAATGACAACCTTGTTTAGAGAATAATTTGAATGAAGAGAAAGCTGGAAGACTGACTCCTCTGAAATCTACCACTCAGGAGTCTGTTGACTTAGAGAGTTACCACCTTTCTCAAACATCTGTCCTCTTTCATCTAAAAAAAACACTGGGAGAAATCAAAGTAGGTAATATTGTTTCCACTTCAACAATCAGGTGATACTATTCCTACACAGAAAGCATTTCTTCCATTCATAAACATTTCTGCCAGAGCAGAAGCCCCATGAACCTCCTGTCCCATCCACCATACCACAGTACAATCCTTTGAATAAGTGAGCAGATTACTGTTGAATTAGAAGTGATCTATGAGTTTAATTACATACCCTAAACAAATGGATACACGTATACTGCACAGGTCACATTGTGAAGCACTTAGAAGAAAGAACTATAATTAGATAAGACATATCGTTGCACTAGTAAATGAAACCCATTCTGAGTCCAATCTCTCATCCAAATCAAATAGTGTCATTCCAAATAGTGCATTCTCCACGGTAAGTATGCATCAAAAATAGGCATAAGACATATTACACTGCTGCAACAAAGCCACAACACTCCTCCAACCAGATGTAGGAGTAAACTGGGAGGGGGGCTTGTAGAATTCCTGAGGTCTCTTCATACAGTACTAGTTTGATCAAGTTGAAAAATCAGCTCCTGGCAATAACATTTTAGAAACAACAGTATTCTTTTTTTTTTTTTTTGGTACTGGGATTGAACTCAGGGGCATTCTACCTCCGAGCTACACCCCAGCCCTATTTTTTATTCTTTATTTTGAAACAGGGTCTCACTAAGTTGTGGAGTGCCTCACTAGGTAGCTGAGGCTGGCCTCGAACCCAGATCCTCCGGTCTCAGCCTCCCAAATGCTGGGATTACAAGCGTGCGCCACCATGCCTGGCTAAAAACAACAGTATTCTTAATAAAAATGTTTCCCCATCACATCAGCTTATTAAGGCAATTCATTCTCCTGTTGGTCTATTAAAAATGTTTAATTTAGTGAAAAAGACAATGCTCAAAAATCCAAGACTTATCATAGGCTGTGTTAGTTACTGCCCCTACTAAGTGACCTCCCCCTAGAGGCCAAAAGAATTTCATTCACTGCTGAATCCCTACCCCTATCCCCGTGCTTAACTTAGCACAGTATCTGATAAATAGGCCAGAAAATATAGGTTGTATTTATTCTGAAATATAGCATCCTTTAAAAACAGACCCCAACTCATAAAATGATAGTTCCTATGGAAAATAAAAACAGATGTCTTTTTATGTCCCTGAAGTGAAGCTCTTTTACACTCATTCAGAGTGTGCTGAAGGATTTGTTTACATGCCCACTGTGTTCCAAAAATGTGTTCAATTATGGATAGTGGCATCACAATCAGAGTACATGAATGTGTTAAAGATTCAAAGAAGGAAGCCAGGCGTGGTGGCACAGGCTTGTAATCCCAGCATTTGGGAGGCTGAGATTGGAGGATCTGGGTTCGCGGCCAGCCTCAGCTACCTAGTGAGGCACTCTGCAACTTAGTGAGACCCTGTTTCAAAATAAAGAATAAAAAATAGGACTGGGGGTATAGCTCGGAGGTAGAATGCCCCCGAGTTCAATCCCCAGTACTGAAAAAAAAAAAAAAAGATTCATGTGTGTGGGTGCACGTGCAAACTCTACTGAGGATTAAACCCAGGGCCTTGCACCTGATGGTAGGTAAACACTCTACCAATGGGCTACATCCCCAGCCCAAAGATTTAAGGGAGATCACCTCTTGTCAAAAGATAGATTGCCCTTGATATGCCACAAATTTGGGAAGATATAAGTCAAATAACCACATACAACATCAATACCAAAACCCTGAAACCATCAGTCCCTTAGGGATAATGTTAGCTTTATTTTAAATGGTTTAAAAGAACATCCCACCAAGACCTTACTTAACTTCGATACGAGTTAGACTAGTAAACTTGTTTTCATTCCAAGACATCTGAACATGTCATGAGGACAATATTTCAGCCCACTTTTGGGATGAGGAAAACAGAACATGACAGCCCAGGGAAAGCCATTACACAATTAAGATAAACAAGCATCTGCTTGTAACATGCAGAAATTAAATTTGGTTTGGTTTCATTACAGTCCAAACAACCCAACATGAATCTATCCTCTGGAGTAACTCAGTTGCCCAGTATTAAAATTAACCAATTGAGAACAAACCACTGAGCACTTCAATTACAAATTATCTCTATGTAAACAATCCTCTGATCCTGGTTCCCTGGAAAAGTAAGAAAATAGCTATAATAGTGATCCAACATGGATATATTAAATGACTGTTTTGCTATACAAATTGCCGAAAGCTAACAGCGTTTCTTAGAAAAAAAACTCTAACTTCCCAAAACGTTTTATAAAAGACGGTTGCAAGCTCAGATACAAAGTTTAGAGACATTCCATTTCCCTACATGAAAAAAGGTTTATGAAATACTAGTACGCTCAATGCACAAGGGTAGAGATAAACAAGATCAAAGTCAACAACACATGAGACGCATTTCACTGTGCAAATCATTAAAAGCTGAGTAAAAGGGCCGTAGATCCCAGGTAAAACCTCACGAGAGACGAAACACCATTAACCCCAGCAGACAGCTGAGTTAAAACGTGGCCGAGCTTTACAGATTTGTAAATAACATCAGCATTACGAGAGTAACAACTGGAATAAATACCGTCCACAGACTGCAAAAACAATCACCGCACTTGCTCCTTCACCTCTCCCCCTCATCCAGCTGGGCAGTGAAAGCGGCAGCCTGTCCCCGCCCTCCTCCCAAGCCGCGATTCGCGCGCCACCCCTCCCCTCCCCTTTCCCTCCTCCTCCCCGCCCCCAGCTGGTGTATTCAGCAGCCTAAGAGATTAAGAGGTGCTCGCCACGGTCACCGGGCCTCCGGACTGATCTAACGTTTCCTAGCTCCCTGGAGGAAGGAAATTAGAGACGCGACACCTTGTTGGTATTAGATGCCGAGGCTCCAGCCCAGCCCTCTCCCTAGCCCGGGCAGGAAAGGAAGCCCGGAGCTGGGGCGCTGGGCTGCTCGAGGGCCCGCCGAGCTCTGCGCGCGCCCCGCCTGCCGCGCTACCTGAGCTGTCCATGGTGCTGGCGCGGTCCAGAGGCTGCCGGGCGGGACTCCGCGTCGCCGCCGCCACCGCAGCGTTCACTCTGTGCTTGCCGCCACCCCCGCCGCTCCCAGCACTTAAGTCCCCGTTACTGTCCACCAGCTGCAAAGATTCATAACCATCGCTGCTGGTCTTTTTCCGGTAGCTCCCGAGGAGGCTCATGGGCGAGCCCAGAGAAGAAGGGGGAAAAATAATAATAATAATAATAAACCTGGGAAAAGAAAGAGGTGGTGGAAGGAAGAACAGGCTAAGGGAGGAATTAAAAAAATTTTTTTAAATTAAAAAATAAAAAATCAAGTGCCCGACATGACGCAAAGAGGAGGGAAAAGAAGGAGCAGCCACTGGAGAGAGATTGGCCGGGCGAGGCGAAGCCACCGCCCTGGGCAGAGCACAGCCGGGCCGGGAGCGAGGAAGGGAGCACGGGCAGGCGGGGAGGGCGGTGCGCGTCCTCGGTGCCGCCCCGGAGCCGCCGGCCCAGCAGAGCGCCGGCCCGGGCCAGCCACCCCTGGTGGAGGAGTGCCCGGAAGCAATCCTATAGGTGTTGCCGCTTAGCCTCTCGGCGCAGCAGGGCAGGTCCAAGAGTCGCTGGCCCGTGGGGAGGGAATAAAGAGGAGTAAGGGAGCTAAGACTGGAGGGGAGGGAGGGAGGGAGAGAGGGAGGGAAAAGAAGGGCGGAAAACGGGGCGGGGTGGGAGGGGGAGGGGACTACTACAACGCGGGTGGGAGGGGTGTGTGAGTGCGCGGGCTACAGAAGAAAGGGGCTAGGTGCCTTCCTGGCACGCTTTGAAGACCAGGGGGTTTCTTGGTAAGATCCAGACACGCCCATTCCGTGTAACTTAACCTATATTTGCTGGAAGATTCGGCAAGTCAAAGCCACACCGCCAGTAACCGTCCTGGTGGAATGATTTCTAACTCCATTGAACAAACAAACAAAAAGAATGCATGTGAATGCCAGGCTACCCGTATGTCGGAATATAAAGAGCGAGCAGTATTTTTTGCACATTTCCCAGAACGGGGATAACCCCCAAGTAAGAGATCAAAGAATGGGCTGTTCTAATGCTATGAGGTAGGTATAGTCCATTCCACCTGGTAAGTAGGTCAGACTCGTAGTAGATATTCGTTGAAGGAATAAATTGGAGTGGAGGTGGGCATTAAGTCAGGTGCAATTTCTGAGCTGTGGTCTTTTACCTTGGAACCTGGAGAAAGGACTAGACTAGTGAGCTGGCTTGAAGGGACGGCTGGGAAGCAAGATAGACAAGGATATTCTTTTTCTTCGACCCTTATTTTTCTTCCGTATTTCTGGGCAAAGAAAAGTCAAGTCATTATCAGAGAATTCATCACAAAGTTAATTAAGTTTAAGAGTCAGGGCCCCTTTCTTGCCAAAGGCCCTTTCAAGTCATCGTACCTAATTTTACATTCACGATTTTGTATTTTTAAACAGGACCTCAACATTGTGTAAGTTTTAGGCTTTATGAGACCTATACAAACTATTGAGTCCCCAAATACAATTACCAAATGCTCGTTTTCACCCGAAGTTTTAAGATTTCAGGTGAAAGTCTTGGTTAAAATTTATCATTTTCCCTACTGGGACTTGAGTGACTAGGTGAGGAGCCTTTCAAAAGTCAATGAGATAGGAGGGCGGACACGGTGGCACACACTTGTAATCCTAGTACTCAGGAGGCTAAGACCAGAGGATCCAGGTTGGTGGCCAGCCTCAGCTACTTAGTGAGGCCCTCTGCAACTCAGTGAGACCCTGTATCCAAACAAAGAATGAAAAATAGGGCTGGGGGTATAGCTTGGAGTTAGAAAATCCCTGGGTTCCATCCCCAGTACTGCAAAAAAAAAAAAAAAAATCAATGAGAGAGAGACCTGTAGAATACTGGAAGGGGATTAGGGAGGGAGGCAGGGAAGGAAAAAAGGAGGCTTGATGGAAGAAACAGTTCAAGTAATGTTATGTCCATATATGAAGGTATCTCTACCAATCTCACCAACATGCATGGCAGGGCAGGGTAGGATCTGGATGGAAACTCTCTGAGTGCTCTGTGTGTGTACAAATGAATGTATCACTTTGAATCTCACTGTGATGTATAATTACAATGCACCAATAGAAGCATATTTAAAAAGTCATTTGGCAGGGTTCCTCTCCAAAACAAGAAAAAAAAAGTGTATGCATATAAGATGTGCTGAAGTCTATACACAAAGCCAGCTTTACTATCTTCTCACCATATGTGGTTTTCTCTTGCTGTTATTATTTTGATCACCTAAGGACACAAAATCAAACTACAGCATCTTTCAAGGCTTCCGTCCAGACCACTTGGGAATCAAGAGTTTCCTGGAAGCTCTACCTCTGCACAAATCTAAATAAAATAAATTGGACTGAGAGACTTTTTCTCATCCAAGGACCACTGAAACACAGGTTCTCATAGGAAGAGGATGAATCAGAAGAGGTCAAGAGTGCTATATTCCAGATCCCTCCAGTTTATCTGGGAAGAACCAAATCCCCTGACAGGTTGTTTTCCTATCTCATCAAGGGATAGTGTGACCTGAATCACAATTCCAAGTTAATATTCATTTAAAACACAATCAAACAACTTCAGTGGTGGCAGAGAAAATGTAATAGAAATTTAAGTACAAGTGTTTTACTTTAAATTTTCCAAATCTGTCATATTGAGCTATTTTAGTTAATTCACTGAAGTAATAATTCTTAAAGTCTAGTAACAAACTCTTTCTCAATAGCATTTCAAGTCATCTTTTCCTGCACTTTTCTTTCTCCTTTAATTCATTACTGACCCACAGGGAGCATAAATACCTAGTGTCCATCATGTGCCTTGACAACTGCTGGGTTTATAATCAGTGGGTTAAGAGACTTTAGAGAGGACCATTTTTCAAGAGCAAAAATTATTATTTTCAAAAAGAGCACTCTCAGCCATTTTTGCTCTACTTCAGGGTTGCAGGCATATTGCTGGAAGAAATTACACATGCAACATATGCCTTTGTATTTTTGGATATCTATCTCCCAAGTTTGCAAATTTAAGGAAAAACATGAATGGGCCACAGCATTTTTTTTTATCTTTCCACTTAATTTAATCATTAGTAATTCTACAAAGTTGGCATATAAAGGCAGAAAAATACAATAACTAATTTACAACCATCTAAAAACTAGAGTTTGGGACCTAAATTAGAATATGCACCAATTTCAACATTAAAATTCCCTTTATTCCCCTAAAGGATCAAATTCATAAAGAGTTCACTTACCTGGGAAGTCTAACTATTCTACTCTAAAATGAGTATAATAAGAGGCTATTGTTACATAATTGAGGTTAGGATTAAATTAGCACCTAACATATTAATAGTAAAAACTAGTCTGTCTTGGGTACAGCCCTATCCTCAGTGCCTGGTAGTCCCAGTTACCCCATAGGAGGAACTAAAAAAATATATATTATATTTTTTCCAGGAGTATGCTCATGGCAAGTTGTGTGATTAAGCATGAGAACTTGGGGTTAAGGAAGAAAAGTGAAAACCCAAAGTGAACATTGAGAGCCTAACTCTCCTGTTTTTCCAAGATTAAGACAGCTACATAATTTATCTCAGGGGGATCTGGAATATAGCACTCTTGACCTCTTTGTACCATATGTATCACATATGGTACAAAGGCAAAGGAATGGGTGCCCTCTTTGGGGCATCTTTCCCTTTTGCTTTGTATTGCTGACTTCAGTTGCTTTTATTAAGTTAATAAAGATTGTCCACACTAAGGAGTGTTCAAGAACTGGACTCTATGCCTCCACATCCTCCTTTTTCTACCCCCACCCCCACTCCCAAAGCTCTCCTGTTGCAGCAGATGCCACAAGTTTTTTTTGTTTGTTTTTTTGTTTTGTTTTGTTTTTGTTTTTTTGCAGTGGAACTGAGAGAAAATGAAAGTATGCCATGACTTATGTAGGATTTTTACTTGTGCTTTCTTATTTCCAGAAAATAACAATTTACTGATTAAGATGGAGTTTCTGGGACCATATTACCTATGATTAAGTCCTAGGTCCACCAACTCTTGGGCAAATAACCTCTTTGTCTCATTTTTCTCCTCTGTGAAATGGGCAGAGTAAAAGTGCCATGAAGGCTGAAATGAGAATTAAATTAACTCAACATATAGTCAGTGCTTAACAACTCTTCCTATTATTATTATTGCTGTATTTCTCTACTATTTTGTATATGAATAAATACCACTTTCTCAAAAATGCAATTTTCTGTCTTTAAAATTACCCTAAAATTGCTGGGTGTGGATGGCACATGCCTGTAATTCCAGTAATTGGGAGGCTGAGACAGGACAATCACAGGTTTGAGGCCAGCCTCCACAACTTGACAAGACCCTGTTCCAAAATAAAAACTTAAAGGGCTCAGGGTGTAGCTCAGGAGATTGCCCCTGGGTTCAATCCCTAATACAAAAAAAAAAGTTAAAAAGCTGCCTTTTCTAAGAGATTTGTTGTCATTATGATACACAATAATATAAATATAAAAGCAATTTATAATTTATATAATGTAAAGATAGTTGCATGAGTGTCTTTTCTATTGGATTTGGATTCCTTAAGGACAAAAATCCAAGTTTTGCTCATGTTTATGTCCCCCATGACACCCAAAATAGCACCTTACCCTCATTAAATGCTGAGTCAATACAGCCATAAAGAATAACAAAATTATGTCATTTGCAAGAAAATGAATGGAACTACAGAACATCATTACTAAGTGAGATCAGCCAGATTCAGAAAATCCAGGTCCAAATGATTTCCCATGTGAAAGCTAGAGAGAAAAAGGAAAGAAAAGAGACCTCGTGAAAAGGAGAAGAGAGCTATGGAAGCAATTGGGGAAAGGAAGAAAGGAGGGAAAAAGGAGATTTGGGGAAAGACACAGACCAAATAATGTTATGTGCATATAAGAATGCTTCACTATGAACCTCACGATCGTGTACAAGGAGGCAGGCAAGAAGGGTGGTGTGGGGAAGGAGACACACCAAGTGATGTGTGCATGTATGACTATATTACTGTGATGTAAGATTAATGACAACACACCAATAAAAATTTAACTAAAAAGATACTGAGCAAATATCTACTGAATTTATCAATAAATTAGTGAATAAACAAAACTGGCATACTATCACCTAGTCCAGTGATTTTCTTAAAAAACAAAACAAAACACAAAACCCTATATATTGTGGCCTACTAGCGGACTGTAAGATAAACTTAGCAGTTCAGGACCGTTATGGTCACAAAAATGAAACAGTTTGAGAAACAGAGTTTTGGGAACATGGTAAGATAGTCTTAAAATAGATTGAGCTTTGTTGAGTGCGTGTATGTGTGTGTGTGTGTGTGTTTTCTGTAGTGATATACATGTATTTCTCACTGTGGATTCTGAAAATAAATGTTTAGATGTCTATGTTAGGGCAGAACCTCTGTTACTGATAGTCCTACTGTTCCCAATCCTGAATGTCCTACACACTGTGACATATGAATTTATTTGAACAACTGGACAAAGAATGTTTTGACTAATCAGACAGTAAATGAGGACAGAGCTTCTACTGTGTTCTCTCTATTGCAAAATGTATTATGATTAGGCCTGGTACAGTGGTGCACACCTGTAATCCCAGTATGTGGGTGACTGAGACAGGAAGATCACAAGTTTGAAGCCAGTATGCTATAACTTAGTGAGTCCCTGTTTCAAAATAAAATGGGATTGGGGGTATTGCTCAGATAGAACGTCCCTGGGTTCAACCTCTAGTAATACACACACACACACACACACACACACAATGTATTATGATCAGGTTTTTAAAATACATTCCTTCAACTCTCTGTTTTAACTGATATAAATCAATAGTATGAAACTTACTTAGGCAACATGCCTTAGGGTCATAATTTAGGGAGTCTCTTTAATGCATAAAGCCTGTGGAAATGGTAGTACAAGGCATTAAAACTGGAGAAAAACAAGCCATATCTGGCCCCCTAGACATGTTTTGCTTCACCCTGTACTTAACAAAGCAAAGCTGGGCATCATGGCCCACACTTGTACTTGGGAGGCTAAGACAGGAGGATTGCAGGTTTACAGCCAGCCTCAGCAACTTAATGCGGCCCTCTGTAACTTAGTGATACCTTGTTTCAAAATAAAATAGGGCTGGGAGTAATGCTCAGAGGTAGAATGCCCCTGAATTTCCATCCTCAGTACAAAAAACAAAAACAAAAAAAACCCTTTTTGGTTTCAATGCATTTATAGAGGTGCAGAAGGAGGTACACAGGCTTCATAATTCACCACCTCTTTCCAGCGCATGATCCAGGCTACTCCACTCACCCCCAGCATGTAGGCATTTGAATTTGAGACTGTGATGTCAAGGTCTCACCTGAAGCTGAGGCTATAAAAACTGAAGGAGAGACACCACCAAAGCAGATGCCAAAAGCCACATCTTTCGGTTACAGGCCAGGAGAAAGGTGAAGAGACCAGGAGCCCTCCCCGACTGCTCTTCACCAGCCTTGATTCAGTCAGGGGCCTTGATTCAGTCCCCTTCTCTTGGCAGTAAGACGGAAAGTACTAAATTACATGATTCTCTCTAGTAGTCAAATTTCCTATCTTTCTCAAAACTTCAGTTGTCAATTCCCTTTTTTCCCTTCCAAATGATGTCCAGAGGGAAAACCCACAATCATTCAAGTGTTCCAGTTTGCAGTGTCCCAGTTAGTCAAGGTTTTACTGTAGAAAAGCATGCATAAAAAGTAGCAGCTGCCAAGAGTTACACGTACAGCAACGCACAAAGATGAAAGGAGGCATGCTGGGGGAAAGACTGAGTGAGTTGATGATATTTAATAGGGAAAAACTCCTATTACCGATTCCTGTGCTGTTATGTAAGAGTGGAAATGTCTGTTCTGTTCTTGATGCCTGAAGGAGTGTTGAGTCTCCCAGAAAATAGAACAAACTTTCCAGGAAGAGTGTGTGTGTGTGTGTGTGTGTGTGTGTGTGTGTGTGTGTGTGTGTTGTGGGGTACTGAACCCAGGGGAAGTCTACCTCTGAGCTAAGCCCTCTGCTCTACTTTAATTTTTTATATTCAAAATAGGGTCTCACACTGGGAGTGGTGGCACATGCTTGTAATCCCAGTACTTGGTAGGCTGAGACAGGAGGATCACAGGTTGATGGCCAGTCTCAGCTACTTAGGGAGGCCATCTGCAACTTAGTGAGACCCTGTTTCAAAATAAAGAATAAAAAAAAAAAAAAATAGGAGCCGGGCGTGGTGGCGCATGCTTGTAATCCCAGCATTTGGGAGGCTGAGACCAGAGGATCCGGGTTCTCGGTCAGCCTCAACTATTAGTGAGGCACTCCGCAACTTAGTGAGACCCTGTTTCAAAAATAAAAAATAAAAAATATGGCTGGGGGTATAGCTCGGAGGTAGAATGCCCCTGAGTTCAATCCCCAGTACCAAAAAAAAAAAAAAAAA